>CM076569.1:958139200-958324828 GCA_034641835.2 Pinus albicaulis | reverse complement strand
TGACATCCCTGGGAGGATGTTCCTATTACATGACTTTTATAGATGACTTCTCCCGCAAGACCTGGATATATTTTTTGAAGAAGAAGGATGAAGCATTCAAATGCTTCCATACCTTCAAGGCCTTGGTGGAAAATCAAACCATGAAGAAAATTAAAGTTTTGAGGACTGATAATGGGACCAAGTATGAATCAAATGAGTTTAATGAATTTGCTAGAGAAGCTGGCATTAAGAGGGAGACCACAACTACGTACACTCCTAAGAAAAATGGTGTTGTTGAAAGAAATAACATGACCATTGTGGAAGCTGCATGCACCATGCTATGTGACCAAGGTCTTTCGAAGTTTCTATGGGGAGAAGTTGCGAACATTGTTGTGTATGTTCAAAATAGATGCATGCATTCCACTCTAGACTCCAAAACTCTCAAAGAAGTCTTCTCTAGTAAGAAACCTGATGTTTCTCATTTTAGAGATTTTGGTTGTCATGATTACTTTCATGTGCTAAAAGAAAAGAGAAGCAAGTTGGATGCTTCTGGAAAGAAGGGAATGTTTGTGGGCTACAATGAAATCTCAAAGGCATATAGAATCTATGTGCCTGGTCAAAGAGAAGTGGATATGTGCCACGATTTTACCTTCGATGAAGATCCTGCCCTCAAGAAAGTGAGAAATATTCCTAGCTCCAAGGAAGATGAAGAAGATGAAGAAGCAGGGCAGCAGGAAGAACCGAAGGATGACCTGATGCCTGATATTGAAGGACCTATGGATCCCATTGATCAACCTCCTTCAAATAAGAGAAGACCCTCATGGCTCTGGGATACTCTCGCAAATGTCGAGAAACATATTGCCCCAAGGGGGAAATTCTGTGAAAGCAAGAAGCCAAAAAGGTACCAAGGGTATCTAGCAGCCATGAGTACGATAGTACAATCTGAACTTGGAACATTTGAAGAAGTCGTAAAGCATCAAGTTTGGAAGGATGTTATGGACAAAGAATATGAGTACATTATGAATAATGATGTCTGGGAAGTGGTCCCTGTTAGGCCTCTGTAATTTCAGCAGATTGGTAAGACTAAAGCTGCAGAGACAACATTATGAACCACTTTGGGATTCTAGGATCTAGCCCTCCTAAATCCAGAGAGAGATCTATCTTATAAGTGCAAAGATTGATTTATCTTTAAAGCTTTTAGTATGATATTAGGCTAGTTATTAAGAACAAGGGTTTTCTGTTTGTTTTTGGATTGTTGAGCATGATTTTTAATTGAGTGGAAAGTCCTAAAAATGAAATAGTTTCAAAGGGGTGAAGATGTGAACAATCAGAACAAGATTTAGCTGATAAGATAGATATGAAACAGCACTTAATACATTGAGCTATGGAGTCATAAAATGGTTTAATTGTGCAACAATTTCAAGAGTGATCCAAGGGGCAAGTCATATATATCAAAAGATCCTTTAGATTAAATGATGGATGGAACATTAAAATTGTTGAGAAGGTGGAAAAAGCCAATAATTTCAACAAGAATTTATCAACTTTCCATACAAGAAAAGACTTTTTAAGAAACTTTTTGAAACTAACCAAAGACATGACTAACCTTAAACTTCTTGGGACAAGCTTGTATTAAAGCTAACTTATCAGACAAACAATCCAGTAATCCACGTGACTACTTTCAGAAGGGATGAAAACAGATAAGAAAATGAAGTGCAGCTTAAAATCAAGCAAGATACATTAAAATCTAACCCTGCTTTCAGCATACTCTTAGGGAAAATTTCAAAACAACCTTTGGAGAAAGAACTAGAAGACAGGGCAAACCATAAACTTTCCTAGTCCAACTCTACTTAGCATATAATGAAAATATCATTCAAGAACTTCCTTTCAAGTTTTTCACATCAAGACAGGGACAAACCAACATTCCTTGATAATGTTTACACTTAACTTAAGTCATTCTTAAACACACAATTGGAGGAAAACATAAAGATAAAGCTTATCAGTGAGTGTAGGGTACTTTTAACAGTAAATCCTAGCTCTATATTTGTTGTTCTTTATCAGAGAATGAGTGAACATAATGGCATACATGAAATGAAAAAAATAACACAATAAGAGGTACTTCACCAATGATATAGACCAGGATCCCAAAAACCAGCTTGTCTTTATAGATTTCAGATTTATGTGGTGTGAGTTTTTAGTTGTTGAGTTCGCAATCTCCACATTGAGAATTTTTGCGTCTATGTTTCGGGTCTAGAACAAGACCCCTTATCAGGACAAATCCTATTGAGGACAAAGACCAGCTTGTATATTGATGTCAATCCAGTTACATACTTCAAGTCCAATGTTTCCGTACAACAATCATCTTCTCTTCTCAGCCTAACTTCTTTGATCACAAATAGAGCTTCAAGAGCCTCTGAAAACTATTTACATGTAGAAAGTTTCGAGCACAAGTATTACATCAAATTTCAGCAACCAACCTTTTACAATGTGCTCCTCAAGGAGATCTTATAAGAAAATGAGGAGGTGGAAGGGTTTTTAGGGTTCAAGTATCATTAATTTCATAATAAATGCAATTCCTAGCCTTGAAAACCATGCAAGGCATAAGGCAGGAATGCATTCTATCTATAACTCTGTTTCATAACTCTGTTATGCTTTTTGAGGCTTAATAGACGATAAAATTGACTTCAGGGTTGTTTCGTATCTTTATAATAACTCTGCTGACAGTTGTAATAAGTTCCTTTGATTTGTAATAATTATTCAGCTGTATTTAGGCAAATATCTTTGAAATAGGCATTAACTATGCCTTCTTTGATTGCTTTGAGGCTGCAGGTGTCTTTCGGTAGCTGGGGAGGATTCAATTAGCCTCTGATGTGGTAGTGGAGGCTTCTCGGACTGATAGATCTCATTGTTTTAACCTAAAACACTGTTAAAACGATCTTCATACTATCTTCAACTGAGTGGGTTAGGCCTTTGATTGTCAAATTTATGCCTTAATCCCTCAAAACTGTATTAAAACCTTTAATTCTTCATTTCTGCGTTGATTTTATCCTTTGACACTGATACTCTTTGTTTGATTAATATTTGTTGTGCCTTTGTTGTTTTGCAAGTGCGCAGAGGGTTTTATAATGTCACTAGTGCTCATGAGGCATGGGTAAAATGATAATTGGAACTCTTTAGATTCTTTGTTTTCATGGATAATGGCCTGGGGGATCGTCATCCCTAGCCATTCATTTCTTTTAAAAATAATGGAAAAACCTTAAAAACCTGCAAAAAAAAAACAAAGTTATGAAAAATTCGGTGAAAATAGTTTTAGACAGCTTCTGGGCATGAGATTAAATCGTGACTGTTGGATGAAATCAACCAACGGTCGATATTTCTTGTTGGGGTAAAAAGGGGAGAAGGTTGGATGAATGGGGTTCAGATTAAGTCCAGGTCGTTGATCTGGGTTGATCAACGGGTGAGATCAATCAGGAGTTTTATAATGCGAAGGGGAAAAGTTATAGCGGAAAGGAGGAAAACATAGGAAAAAGGGAAAAAGTATTTGCGGAAGTGAAAAATGGGGCTAAATGAAGTTTGGGATCATAGAGAGAATAAGAGCCATTGATCTAGGATGATCAACGGTCAGGATTCCTTGAACGAAGTGCTTGAGGGTTTGGATGATGGGCAAATGAATGGGGGGAAGGATTTAATCAGAACCGTCGATCTTCAGAGATCGACGATAGATAAGGATTGGTGAATTGTTCGGGGAGAAAAATCAAAGGGTGAAGACTTGGAGGTAAAACATAATTAGAGCCGTTAGATGGAAACAATGGACGGCAGAGATTAAAAGGTGAAAAAGTTAATGCGGTAAGGAAAGGTGGTTTCGGCTGAAAAAACTGCTAGTTTCGCGCTGCTCCAAAGTGGTTTTAGAATTTTTCCAAAACAACGTGATATGGGTCTGCACTTGACACGTGTCCTTTTAAAATTGCCCATATCGCGTAAATTTTTGGCATTAACTTTCAGGCTTGAAATCACGCGATATGGAGTTTCAGTCGTCGGATGAAAGGCGGAGAGATCCGACGGTGGGAATGAGAGCACAATGGGGTAAGATGTGCGGGCGGAAATGGTGGGCAGGGTCAAGGGCGGTTTAGATCTGGACCGCCGGATCTAAATGGACGAACGGTTGTGATTTTCTATCGGGCAGAGGCATATTGGGTCATCGGATTTATCTTCAACTGTTGGATCTTCATGACTGGACGGTCAAGATCTGAAGTTGAGGCAGAAGGTTTTACAGAGGGGAAAAGGTTATGTGGTGTGCGAAATAAATCCTTGTCGTCGGATGTATGAAATGGACAGCGGGGATTTGATCTGGGGGCGGTGAAAGAAATGAAAGACAGGGTATCGGGTGGATATCGGGTGCCATGGGGGCCATTGATCTGCAAAGATAAATGGTGGATCTTTACTAAGAAGTTTAAAATGTTGGGCTTTGTGAAATAACAAAGAAAGGTTGGGTTAAGATCATGGCCGTTGGATATTTCTAACAGACGGCTAGATTTGAATCGGGGCAATCGCAAGTCGGAGGAGGAAAGGGGAAGGCACTTTGAGAATTTGCGATGTGATTAAGTATCAACTGTCGGATCGAAGGATGATCGACGGTCTGAATTGAATTGGAGATCGCATCGGCAGGAGGCAGTATGAAGAATGGGCAGAGTTGCAACGAGATCTTAGCCGTCGGTTCTTGTGGATTCGACGGCTAAGATTTAATCGGGAAGAAAGGCATCGGAGGAGGCCAAGGGCAAAGAATAAAGGGAAATTGCGATGCGATTGTGGATTGACCGTCGGATCGGAGGGATGATCAACGGCTGAGGTTTGATCGCATCGGAATTTTGGAGGACATGAAGAAAAGGGAGGAACCGAAGCGGACTTGTGATGCGATGAGCCTCTGGCCATTGATCAGTTTAGATCTATGGCTGATATTCGCTGCAATTTTCAACTCTCAGGTTTTATTTGAAACATAAGGAAAGTCGGGTTTTACGAAATAACAAAGGAAAATAAGGTTTTTGACGGGGTTTGGAAAGGATTTTAGGTTCTCTAAGTACCCGATTGTGGGGCTAGGGTCTTATGAAGCAACGGGCTGAAGGAAATAAGCCCTCGGGGGCTTAAGTCTTACATAATGTTTTTAGGCCAAAAAACAGAATTTTGAAGCCAAAATTGGGGTTCCAGTAGAGGAAATAAGGCATTTTAAAACAAATGGAAGGAGACAAAATGATTTTAAAAGGGTTTCGAAGTGAATTTGGAGGTTAAAAGAGGCTTATGGAGGGATTTTCATGGAGAAAAAGGGGATAAAAATGGAGGTCAATTATGAGTGAAAAGACAGGTAGAATGATGGGAAAATGGGGTTTTTCAGCAGTCTTTTTCTTCAGAAAAACAACATATTTTTCAGGTTTATGAGGGAAATAGCAGTGAAGATTAACTAAAGAATTAGTTAACTTCGTAATACTTTAATAACTCACAATTTGGCCAAAAAATTGTTTCTTGAAGTCTAAAAACAGATCTAGCCACCATTTGATATGACAAATTTTTATAGGTGGCTAACAATCCCGAGACCGAAGGAACCTCGAAACGGCTCTATAAGATCAAGCATGGATCTGATGGAAGTGATGAAAAGTAAAAGGCAAGATCTGTTGCCCAAGGCTTCTCTAAAAAAGAAGGCATATATTATGATGATATATTTGCACCTGTGGCCCGCTATACCACCATCTGATCTATTACTTCCCTTGTTGCAACGCAAGGATGGACTCTACATCAAATGGATGTGACAACCACTTTTCTGCATGGTTATATAAAGGAAGAGGTATATGTGGAGAAACCTCTGGGGTTCAAAGTCCAAGATAGAGACACCCATGTATGTAGGTTGAATAAATCCCTTTATGGGTTGAAGCAAGCCCCCAGGGTTTGGTACAAGAGGATAGATAGCTACTTGATGAAGTTGGGCTTCACTCGAATTAATTTTGATCCGAACCATTATTTTAAGGTTGATAGAGAAAGGCCTCTCATTTTGGTTCTCTATGTGGATTATCTCTTCATGACTGGTGTTGACCCTGTCATTCATCAGTGTAAGAGTGAGCTAGCTTATGAGTTTGAGATGAAAGACCTAGGACTGATGCACTACTTCCTAGGCTTGGAGGTCTGGCATAGGCCAGGCAATATTTTCCTTTCTCAAGGAAAATATGTCGTGAAGCTGTTGGAGAGATTTGGTATGGTGGACTGTAAGTCTGTGTTGACACCGATGGAACTCAACTTCAAGAAGTTGTGTTGAAACTCTTTTGGGCCCATGCTATAAAATCCTACCGAGTATCGACAACTCGTGGGGACCCTGATGTTCTTAATGAACTCTCGTCTGGACGTATGTTTTGCAGTGAACACTTCGATTCAACATATGGCTGATCCTCATCGCATTGATTGGAATGGTGCCAAGAATCTATTGAGATATATTCATGGCACAATAAACCATGGGCTGAGATACACTGTTGGGATTTTGAGACTCCATGGATATACTGATGTTGATTGGGTTGGCAGTGTGTTGGATTGCAAGAGTGCATCTAGATGCTGCTTCACCTTGGGTTCTGCTTCGATATCTTGGATGAGAAGGAAGCAAAAGTCGGTGGCTTTGAGCACTGCTGAGGTCGAATACAATGCAGCGAGTATGGCTTGTTGTGTTTGGTTGTGAAATATCTTCAGTGAGTTGTTTGCACATGTGCTAGATACCACCGTTATCCTTTGTTATAACCAGAGTCGGATTTGTCTTTCTGAGAATCTTGTGTTCCATGATTGAACCAAGCATATTGATATCAGGTACCACTTTATCTGAGATATGGTACAGCGAGGCGTTGTAAGGCTCAATCATATAGGAACTGATGAGAAAGTCGTGGATATTCTCACGAAGCCCCTTGGGAAGGTCAAGTTCCTAACCTTCCGTTAGAAGCTTGGAATTGTGGAAAGACCCTATTCTGAGGTCTTGATTGAGGTGGACTATGAGCTCTGGGAGCTCTAGGGGGCTTGCAAATAGCTTCTTGGAGCTATAAGCACATACGGGGCTAGGCTTTCTGAACCTTGTTGTGCTTTTGCCCCACTGTTATGATATTGACTTGGTTTACCTCTCTTTGATCTTTGCCCTGCACGCATCCTACCTATTGAGTCATAAAGGTGACTGTTAAAGGCAAGTTCAATGCTTCTCATTCAATTGTCAACCTAGGGAAAGTCTTATTATTTCAAGAGTGTGAGCACAATATATGCAAGTGATATCAAAGAACAACTACTTTACATTATTATAAAGAGGACTATCTAATTCTCGAAGTTCAATCAATTCAAATTGAAATGGAATTATAAAATGATGTTTAACTATTCTATCTAAGTAAGTGCATAAAATAGCAACTTACGATTGAACAACATACTGATGAATTGAAAAACAGTTTCAATAAATTGAACAAAAAATGTTTATCTGATTTTGCAATGGAATTCTCTTTTAAATTAAATAGTTGACATCTCTTCGAATTGATTAACAAAGAGATACCTTGCAGTAATGATGAAAGGATCCAACTTTAGCTATATACAGAATTGAACAGTAGTCATGCTAAAACTAATGAAAAGTGCATAAAGCATCAGAAAATTATGAAAGCGTCTAAATAATTATGAAATTATTGACTTTAAGCAAGAAGGTATGAATGACGAACTATTCTCCTGAAAGAGAAAGCTGGAGCATCTTATGTTCACACTTCAACTAATTAAATGATATCTCAAGAAATGTATTAGACGACTGAAACATAAGTTCTGTAATTGAATGTATAGTACAGAGATTAGCGCAAAAACTCCCAAGGTTGGGCCCAAACCACTAGAAGTCTAATGCTACGGAAAACTCAGAGATTGACTATTCAAAAAAATGCCAAAACCTCTATTAAGCTGAAAGTTAATACATTGATATAACTGGAAATTCTATCCTGATACATCTGTTACAAAAGAAAGTCTCTATTCTCCCCCCCTATCTTGTCAGTATTCATCCTTTTAAAGGTGAATTAAACAGTGGTAACGGTCTTTTCCATATGGGACCCTACTGCTAATGGATGTCGTTTGGGTTCTTCAGATGTGGAGATGCCTTTCCGTCTTCCGCCGGCCCATGGGAGTCATCATGATCCCGTTAGTCTCTCTTTTTCAGTTGTCTTTCGTTTATCATTGATTCAACTGCTTTGTTTCCCTATAAATAAAGATACAACAACTCAATTTCCCGTTGTTAAACATCCCTTTTACCATCAATTCATTTTTTCCTGATTTTACATTAATTTTCCTTTCCTTTACTATTAATATGAGGAAAAATTCATAAAGGTGCATAACATTTCGTGGTAAAGGTAGGGTGAAAATGTACCTTATTCTCGGCCCAACATTACCCATGGAGTTTCAAACTCATGGGAAGTACCTCTCATTTGGTCAATGAGATGGGAAATGTGGATAGAGACTAATTGCAAGATCGATGGATGCGTCGGATATTTCCCTACTCTCTGTGTCTAGGATGGCACGTGTCCAACACGTTTATCTGGGATCAAGTATGATGAGATTTTATCCTCTAAACTGACTTCGGGTCAGTAAACTAACTTTAGGTTAATGTGAGACTATTTTTTAATCTAAGAGAGGTTTTTACCTCTAGGATAACTTTGGGTTAGCCTAGTGTGATGTCTTTGTGACTCACCTTTTGTTCTACCTGAGAAAGAGCTAGCAAAGCAACTTACAGCAGGATGATGCATAATGTTTGGTGAAACTACATGATGGTACTGATAGATGGCACTTGTGGATAGATAAAGTTCTCCCTAGTTGAGAGGGAGTGTTAATTTTGGCCAACTAGGTCCAAACTCCATGTTGCACTGCTCATATGACGATGGTCATATTTTTTTTGGATTCCTCTTTCAGAGAGATGCAAGATTGGTCTAAAGATCATCTTGTTTGGATGAGAAGAACATTTATTTTGAATTTATTTTCTACATGTGCAAGGTCGGTCAGATTTGTAATGTAGGCTCACATGCCTAATAGATGTGTCACACACCCTCACTCATGGATATAAATTGGAACAACTTGGAGGTCATTTTCTCATTATCTCATCACACATTCTCTCATTGTGATCTGATTGGTTCGATAGCCTTTGGAGGTCTTTTTCCCCTCACACGTGTGGAGCTGAAGTCTGAAATTTGCGGATCTGTTTAGGGCTCTTTTGCAGCAGCATTGACCATGGTCAACCCTTGGTCATTTGATCTTGAACTTTTGCCAAAATTTTGATTTTAGGAGGCCATACTATTGAGCACTAAAATCAATGAAATCTGAGTTGTTTGACCGAAGCCCTAATCTGTTCCGTTGAATTTTTTGTTGTTGTCTTGCGTTGACTTTGGGTTTACCAGTGTTGACTTGTGATGAGATGTCTTTGAAGGTTGTGGGTGTGACACATGAAGGATTGGGACCGAGAAATAAATTGTTTTTGAAGCATCATGTTGAATGCCGTAACACAACAATATCTCATATCTTTCCCGGACAAAAGGAATTGTAAATCTGATCTATATTTGGCTTGTCTTCTATTGATCTATTATTGTGTTCTATCAGCATTTTACTTTCATGTTTATGTGATTGCTATTGTGTATCGGGCCTAAGAAATATTGAAGTAAAATTTCATCAAGCATAGAACACCATGGTTATCTAAATTTAACATTACCCTTTTTTTTGTCTTGATTTTTTACTTCCTGGGAATTAGATTCGCTTCAACGCTCATTTCATTTCTCTGCATTTCTTCAATGGTAGATGGGTTTCTTTCTCTCAGATAAGCCATCCCAGGATCAAAACCATTAGGGTAATGAAGTAATGTGAGGCCTGGAGGAAGCTTGATATTCTCAGGAATGGAATCATAAATTTTGTTTAACCTAATTATAAATTCTTGTATAGACTCATTAGGATTTCTTTTCAAGGCGTTTTATTCAGCTAGAATCTATAATGGGTTCTTCTTCTCCTCCCATTTTTCCATAAAAAATTCAATTAGTTGTTGTGAATTAGCTACTGAACTATTTGTTAGGGAGCGAAACCATTTTTTAACCTCTCCTGAGAAACTCTGGGCTAGAATGTGCATCTTGGCGTCATCATTGTCAATCTCTTCAAGATCGATGAAATCAACTACTTTGAAAATGTGTTGATGAGAAGTAACCTTTGATGTTCCATCAAAAAGAGGCAATCTTTGACCATAGTTCTAAGGTATTGCAGTGCGTTGTGGTGGTAGGATCAATGGAGAAAATCTGGCCATGACTAATGGAGGGGGTTATGAAGGTGTTGATGGAGTGAATACTTGCAGAGGTGATGATGGAATGATGCAGTTGTGTGAGAAGGTGTGATAGTAGGTGGTGAAGCAAAAGCTTGATGTTGGTATTGGAAATAAGCTTTTTCATAAGTTACTTGAAATTTATCGACCAAACCTTGAAGTTTATGAAAATTAGACCAGACTTCACTATCAAGCTCGAAATAAAAAGATCAAAAAATGGAAAGTAGGTCTCAAAATCAATGGGTTCAAAGACAATTTCTGAGAGAAAGGATTATGACTTAGACCTCAACAAAGATGTCTCAAATTCAAAATTGAAAGAAGAAATTTCTGGAGCAGTTAGCCTCGTAGGCAAGGATTTTGATTTCACAAGTGGAGGTATAGCCTTTCCAAATTTATGAGACTTTGTTTTCTACTTTCTTAAAAGACTCTCAAGGTCTTTAACAATTGGCGACGAATTTGGGTTTGGATTTGACCTAGTGTGTCTTTTGGGAACCAGCTTTCTTGACAATTTTCAATTTGGCTCGAATTTATTAACTCAGCCTTCTTCGAATGTTAGAAATTGTCACCTACAAGTCTAACCTTCAGTGAACTAAAAGAAGTATCCTGAGGGAAATTTTTTCAATCGCTCCCTAGCAACGGTGCCAAAAATGTTATCACTCCCCTCGTTTCCCAATGTTTAGAATGGAACTGAAGGACGTAACCTCAAACCAATATTTAGGTCTGGTAGCTAGCCCTAGCACAACTATAGAGGGATCTCTCAATGTCAATTTTACATTCAATGAGATGACTGGAGATCTTAGGCTAGTTATAAAGCTCAGTAAATTAGGGTTTTGTTTGTTTTGAGTTTTTGCTGGATAGGAATGACAGTCAAGGAACTAGGTCTAGGTTTTAGGTTTTATTTCAAAGGTTCAGAAGAAGAGACAAGGATGAGTCCAAGTAGGTAAACTTTAAATTTTCATTGTGTATAGAGTTTGAAAAGAGAGAGAGTCGGAATGAGCACATTAAATGAATTCATTCATCAGAAGAGTAGAAACACATTCATGAAAATCTTATAAAAAAGAGAATGAAAAGAAAAATTTATGTTCATAGACTCATAATATCAACATACAGAAGCATACATGTGATGGTAAGATAAAAAAACATTCAACTTGATGAGGTTATAGAGAAAAAACAATGCTCAAAACCATACCACCGTAATCCCAAGATTATAGCTGCAACATGTCTTTGATTTCACTGAAAAATTTTGTACAATAGCTCCACACTGCATATAAAAACTATCCAACCTCTAAAATGACTTGTTTTGGACTACATATAGAAAATAGAAGTCATGAAACCTCATTGGGTCGAAATATGATCCAAAATACATCATAAATTCACTCTATGAGTCATTACCTAGAATCTAGGAAAGTTAGAAATTGTCCCCTCAAATTTAGCTAATAACTAGGAGTGTATGTCTCTTTGATTAATTACATGATTCCTCCACAATGATAGGAAAAAATAAACTCTCTTATCAAAATACACCTCATGGGACAAATACACCTCGAAATTTGGAATTTTCTGGCTTGACAAATGTCCAAAAGGAATCCAAGACAGAAGCGCTGCACCAGTTAGCAGAAGCGTCGCACCTCCCAGCAGCGTCGTACAACTTTGGAGGTGAATTTGACTAAATTTTATGCATCCATTTGCAAATCTGAAAGTTTTTCTATGTATCCCTATGTGCCCTCTTTCCATCCCAACCCTAAAACTGAGAAAACACTCCCTGGAAGGCCTTCAAAAACTCATTCTCCCAACCTCACTCCAGAAGTTCCACACGTAGTCAAAATGAGTGGCAGAAGCATGAAAAAGGGCCATTTTTGGATTTTTCTTCAAAAATGTATGGTAACAAGCCAACCTAATACCATATCTATGATATAGAAGTAAAAAGGAATCTAACCATATAAATTTTTCCTCATTTGGAGGCTCTGAGGAAAAGTGTTGTGACGCTTCTGCAAAGACCAAATTTCCAGAATTTTAGAAAAATCACCAAAAATGCTCAAAATGCTCAACATATTCTAAAATTTGTTTCATGAAATCCTTGGAAAATAATATAAACAGCTAGGGATTCCTCGGCTAGTAGATCCAAGTTATCTTTCTCCTTAAGCTTAATTAGGATTTCTTTAAACTTTTTCCTCAAATTCTTCACCCTCACCTGGGCGATTTGGTTCCTAGTGAAACAATGCCTTGCCATATGCCTCTGGAGGTTGTTATCTCTTTCTGCCATCTTCAAAAGATTCTCAAGATGAATATTTACCCTATCAAGCCACAGCTCTTTATCTTGATCAATTTCAGCAACGATTAACTCATCAAAGGTTAGTTGACCTAATGGAGGAGATGGCTCTATTTCTTTCTCTTTTTTCTTAGTTAACCCTCTTGTTCTTGGCCTCCTTGGTTTTGTTTCAACCTATGTATCCTCCAATTGATCAACATCCACCACTTATTTTCCTTTACCGTTGTTTTCCTCAAGGTTTCCCTTTGGTTTTCTTTGGAGGAGTTGTTTTACCTTCAGTTTCATATTTTCTTGTTGTAGGAAGGTAATCAAGAAATTTTCCTTTGAGAGGTTGTTCTTCAAATTTGCTATCTCTGCATCCTTTTCCTTTATTATATCCTCAGTTTTCTTGTATTTTACCTGCTCTGTCATGTCAACCTCCATGGGCGCTTTTTCCTCATGCATGAGTGGCTCACTATCATGAATAGGTGGTTGCTCCATGGTTTGTCTTTGTTCAGTTGTAGTTTCAGGAGAAAGTACACCTTTGATGGTCTTAGGAGCAAAAACCACCCTCTTACCTTTCTCATAGGTTTGAGTGATCTTTACCCTAGCCACCTTTGGAACCTTTGCATGCCTACTTGAAGAGCCAACCTCCTTTAGCTGTATTGATGCTGATGGTGTGCTATGGATGATGGGTGGACTAGTAGTAGGCGCTGATGCAATTGTCTCCATGAAAGTTTCCCAAGTCATATTGATTGTTGAGAGCTGATGTAAAACAATAAGCTTTACAAAACCATGGTGGAAAAAACTAGGGTGATGATATTTGCCTTTGATATGTACCTTTTCAGTCATCTTGACCAAACTCCTGAATAAATAATTAGGCAAATTGAGTAGCTTAGTAGCAATTAAGTGCATCAATAACCTAATATGGTACTGGTACAGTCTTGACAATCTCCGTTCACATGTAAAATATTTCATAATTAGCTTCATCAAAGGGGCATACTTATCAAGTAAATTCCTGAAAGGTTAAGATGTGCTCGAGAGCATCTTTGCAATGAGGTTTTAGGAACATTTTGTAGTTTTCAAGGTCCGAGTCCATCCCTTTGAACCAGATTTCTCCATGGTTCGAGATACCTATTGCTGAAGCAATAAAATTTGATGATATAGTGAATTCAATGCCTACTATGATGGCCTTGTCTCTCCTAAAGCTAGTGGAAAAAATTCTTGTCAATTGAGCATGACAGCCTACCTCCTAGATTCTCCCACAAAACCTCAAACAACCACTCTTTTCAAAACATCTATTGGCATAGGAAGAGACATTGATATCCTTTAAGTTGAATAGCTCAAACCTGGAATGGTGGCCTCCCTTATGGATCTTCTTTTTACTCTCCGTGGATTTTTTCAACAACATAAAACCCTAGCTAGATGTAGTGGGTAGGGAAGGTGGAGAATTAGGAAAATAGGGGACAGTGGTAGGGTGATTTTAGGGACAGAAATGAGGTGGAAGGAAGCTAGGGAAAAATCCCTAAAAAATTGAGGAGGTAGGGTGATGAGTTTGCTACTGCAAGTAGAATTTTTGGAAATGGGCATGAGGAAAGTGCCCAAAAGGTTAAAACACAGGGTTTTCCTAGTTTTCCTGTAAAAAAGTAGTGAAAACTACAGTTTCAATGAAAATGGTGGCAAGGAAGGATGTGAGTGATAGGGAATGTTAGATTATGGTTTATGGAAGATGTATGAAGGTTTTAGATGATGGAATTAATGATCTTATCAACTGAAACAAGACAAAAATGGAAAACACCAAAAACGTAGTGGAGAAAAACCTAAGGAGGGAATCCACCCTTTTGTTGATGAATTGACTTGAGAGAGGTATAAGGAAGTATCCACTTATTGTTTAGGAGATGTATGAGCCTTTTTTCAAGTTTATCTGAACCTTGGATGGCTGATTTGGAGCTTAAAAACAAAAAGCGTAGCTCCTGCCAGAAACGTAGCACAACCCTCCAGAAGCGTAGCTTAGCTTTCCAGAAGCGCAACAAGAGCATTTTTGGCACAATTTTCTTGTTTGTCTTTAACCTTTAGTAGATCTAGAGTGTGATGATGAGAAGAGAGGAACTCTATCAAACATTAAAGGATGAAATGAGTTGAATAAGCCTCTTTTTCTTTTATATAACTCCTCATAAATTTTGCTTTTTGACCTTTAGTGAAATCATAAACTTTGAGAAAAACTTGCTTTTTTGAAAATACCTACCGGCCCATATCTCGGATAGGTCAGTCATTCTCTTCTTAGGCGAGACAAACCCATTCAAAGTGTCTTTCTAGCCTTTTATTGGGTAGACGTATGATGGCAGCCCTCACCATATGAATAGTGAGTCCCTACCAGGGCTTTGGTCGAGAGTTCAATTCTTCACCCTCGAACTCAATACCGAATCTAGAACATGTAAAATGCTTCACTTGGGAAAAGGAAAAGTGCCTTTATTTATTTTCCTATCTTTGCTAACTCCCAATGTAAATTATATGTATGGTGAAAATGACAGCTTGTTCGCCTTCTTTTATGACATGAATGGACATTGTGGTGGCGAAACAAAAGAGACCTAGACCCTAACCTAGATAGAGGTGTGGTGACTGAGCAAAGACCCTAGGTGATAATGGATGACATGACTTTAAAATTATGATGATCATGAATGGAGTGAAGGAAGTAGCTTTCAGACCTAGACAACATTCAGTGAACAAAATTTTATTTGAAAATTGACTTGAAAACATGAAATTTTGACCTAGGACCACTACCAAGTAAACTTGAAAGAGTATTTTTTATCACCGAACATTTAGACACTAACAGGTGCAAAATTCCCAAGCTTGGGTTTCAATCCCACAAGTCTACTTGTGGTGCTTTGACCTTCAACCCTTGAACACTAGGCCCCTTGGAGTACCTCCCAAGCTACACAAAAATCAACAGTCCCTACACTATACTACAAGTAGGAACAAGAAAATGTTTTTACTGAAACTTCTTCCATACTTAGATGTGCATCAATATTCAATGTTGAGTTAACAAATCCTTATGTACCACCTTTTCCTAAACCATTCATAACTACATATCCAACATATTTTCATCTTAAGCACTTACACCGTGCATAAAAATTCAATATGTAGGTGCCAAGAAAGTCACTTGATATTTTGATTATTAAGGTTATAGAATATACACATTAAGCTAATTGGGACATATTGTAGTGAATATAGGTACGATTTCCATAACAAAAAATAATAACACAATGGGGCCATTACTTTTGAAGAATTGGATTCAAGTGTAGATGCAAATAGATGTCCACAAACCACGTCATTAACCCTAGTTATGTGTATCATCCCAATAATAGAAAACAGAATGACATTTGTAATATATTGTCATTGTTGATGTCTAGGGTTAAGGAGTATAACTCCTATGGGGATATGGGGGAAATGTACCCATCTAATAGTAAAACATCAACATCTATTTCATCAAGTTCAGGCTACATGCACAAAATTCCAACATGTGCTCACATAACTCATGAACCTTGAGTAAGATCTTTAGCATTTTGTGTGCACACCTACAACTAAGAATGCCAAAAATTACAAGAGTATCTACAACCATTTAAGAGCATATTAAAAATCCAAATATCTATGTTGATGATTCTTAGTTCATTTGTACAAATACTAATATATGCACTGTGTTAGTTTTCTTAGATATTTTAGTCACTACTAGAAATACTGAAAGTGGGGGAATCAGTATTTCCTTAATTTTTCACAATTGGTTATTTCTTTTAAACATTCAAGGTATTAAACAGAATCTCATCACATACATACTACCACTTTATTGTCAAGCTCCCATTGCCATACATATCACTTTCCATGATCACTACTAAATAGAGTCACAGTTATACATAAAATCATTGTCATAGTATAAGTCAGGATTCCCTTACATAGGTTACTGCCACATACCATATCCTTTTGATAACAAGGGTTACACATTCATATATCTTACATAAAAGGTTGTTGTCATAGTAATGAGATATCATTGTATTGTTAAATATATTGTCACAATATCACTTCAAGAGAATATCATTGTCACTTGTCATGTTCATTGAGATCATTGTGTTTTCATACTACTAGGTCACTATCTTCCATCAAGGTTATTGTCATATTCAAAGACACTACCATATTAAATCCATTAAAACTCCTACTCTTCCTTAACCAAATAGAAACTTATAGAGTAACAAAAGTGAGAACAATGTTACAGTTCTATTCTATGAGGTTCATCACTGCCATATGAGGTATATATCACTGTCACATATGAATATCCATGTTAACAACTTTTTTTACTCTGTTGTTCACTTAACCTTCATTATTTCTTCAACATTACTTCTTGCTCACTTCAGAGACAGGTATACTGTCACATTGAAAATCTTACTGCAAGCAATATGATGAGGTACTCATGTTGTAGATCCCACTTCGAGTGTTTATGCTATCATGAGCATTTAACAAACCATCCTTCTCATATTAAGAGACATTTATTGATGTTGCTACTGTAATGAATATAATACTTCTTGTATTACCATGATCTCCCAACAGGTCAATTTTACTTCTCCTAAGCAGGCACATGTATACTAATGATTTCAGCAAATTTTAGACTAGTAAGGCTTCACGTTAGTGAGACAAAACAAACCAGTGTTAGAATCATCAAAGGACTTTTTGCACTATCAAACATCACTATTACAAATAAATTCATGATGTATGGTATTTGCATATCCTAGAATATAGCTGGAAACGCTCTTCAAGAATTTGTCTTTGTGATAAAAACTTGGAAGGGCACGTTCATATTTTACTTAGTGAAAACCTAGTGAGTAAGGATAGCATCTATTTGTCATAAAAACTTTGCATCACATCATTTTTACTTCGCATCATCATTTCAAACATTCCTTACAATATATCAACTTGCATTACAGGTGTTTGTAAGATTAAGTCTTCATAGAATTATCAAGGTTAGATTATAGATGCCACAATGAGTCATCCAAGAGACTACAACAATTAACAAACCATAGAGATAGGAACTGCATAAAAATGCTTGTAATGGGTCATAGCTGCCATTAATATAAGCCTAAAATTTATCACAGAAGATGGGGCTATAATGTGTCACAAAGGCTTGAATATTGTAGTAGAACACAATATCATACCCAGCCAAGTAATTCTTTAATTCCAAGAGGATAAAAAATGCAAAGATGTATAACCATTGAATTCAAGTATTCAGATCTTTTCAGCATAGACAATATGAGAATATATGCAGCTTCAAGGGTTTGTAAATTTTGAACCAGGTTGAGCCCTATTAAGGTAGAAAAAAGACGAGATATATGTATACCTGATATCCTCCAATGTCTTGCACTCAAAACTTCATAGGATGATCTAAACCAATAATCTGCAAAAAATTCAGTGAAACCTTCAAGTCATGTAAGAATGAATCACCAATTAATGTTTTATTGAGACACAAAGGATGGATGAGATACACAGTTTAATCTAGAAACCATCAATTTAGAATAGTCAGAATGAAGTCCTTGCCGTAAAATAAAATTATAAAACATACAACCACTTCGACAAATAATTCAAGGGTTGCATGCATGTGTTAATAGATCACTTGTCAAACCAAAAATCCTAGAAATTTTCCTACAAATTACTTCTTCGGATGCACCTGCAAAATAAATTCAAATGTCGCAGCAAATCCCATGAGAGAATAGATAGCCCAAAATAAAAACCATATGCCCAAAGGAATGCCCAGATCTTCCCTTTCAAGGGGACTCTGAGTTCCTCAAGGAATGCAGATCTCCTTGATACCTTTCGTAGACCTTCATGAGATATTCGGAACTCCTTATGACTGCAAACAAAATAGACAAATAGAGTGAATTGCTTCCATAGTTTTGAAAAGGATGATCACCACATCATCTCATCCATGACATCCAAGATACTGAGGACACCAATGAAGACATCTTGCACTTGTTGCACTTTGACATCAATGACAAAATACTCAATAATCTCCCCATTTGTCATTGATATCAACACATTGATCATAATATGACATGTAGCACAAGCTCCCCTTGACTTCATGCTTCTGCTCTTCGATATTTTATGTGATTCTCTACCCCCTTTGACATCAATAGTAAAGGGTGATTGATGCATCCATGTGATGTGGATCCCCTTGAAAATGTACTCTCTAGCTACATCTTCTCTATAGCCCCCCCTAACAACATGCTTTCCTGTGGCGTCATCTCTACAAGCTCCCCTGACAATGTGTTTTACTGCCACACTATCTCTTCTATTACATATGTTCCCCCTGACAATGCGCTCTCTATGAAATTTTCATCTATTGCAGCAACTGGAAATTATTCTTCTAACTGTAACTTAATTAACATTTTATTTTCCCACACAAACAAAGAATAATTAACATCTGCAATTTTCACAAATAAAACCGTGGAAATAAATAGCACTAGAAACTGAGGAAATAATATCACACACAAAATGACATCGTTATTTTTTGACAAATGTCCCTGAAAAAATCCAACTTGGGAAAACTTGTGCAGAATTGAGGGTTTTTATTATTATGTTGTAGTGAAAACAACTTGGGAAAAATAGTGCAACAGTGAGGGTTTTTATTGTTATGCAGTAGTAAAAATCTGAGTACAATCTATGGATGCCAAACTGACAATCCAAACAACAAGAAATTCTAGGAAAAAATATTTTAGGAGAATTACTCTTCTTCCACAAGAAATCCCAACACAACTTCCTTTAGGAAACTCAGCCTCCTAGACCCTCTACGTCATCCTGTGCGCCAATTTTATCAGAACTGAACCATTTCTAGAAAACCCTACCAGTTTGACTGGTTTGGGGAGGAAACCAATCTGAACCGTTCGCTTGTCCTCAAGGCTCGCGGCCACGCAACCTGGGCATAAAAAATTGTTTTTTACTTTTTATTTTTTCCTAGTTTCTAACGCTACTCTAGCCCCCCCCCCCCCTTAAAGCTATTTAAAAACCCCCGCATCTTCTATTTCACTCACACTATTCATTTGAGTCTCTTGTAATTCTTGAGTTGAGTTTGGTGAGGAGAATTCAGAGAGTTTTTTTCAGATTTGAAGGGTTGATTGGAGTCATGGAGAGTTGTTGGGTTGGCATATTTTCGAGCTACTTCAAATATATATATTTTTTCCCAGAGATATTTGGGTTTTCTTCACTTGTTTTTGAGCTAGTGGAAGAATTTGTATTTAATTTGTTGGGTCTGATACATCACTGATTTCAGAGGAATTTGGAGTTGATTTTCTCCAAAAAAAAATAGAGGGTAAATTAAGGAGATTTTTGTCATTTTTTTATTCCATTTTTCTCCAAAAATCAGTTTATTTTTCTCAAAAAAATAAAAACCCCATTGTTTTTACGCAGATTTTGTAGGGGCTGCTCTAAAGCTTATTTTGGAGGATTGGATTTTGGAGCTAATTTTTTTTAGAAAATTAAGAGGGAAATTCAAGTTATTTTTGTCAACCATTAATTTTCTATTTCTCTTCAAAAATCTATTCTTTTTTTCCTTAAAAAATTTAAAACTGTAGTGTTTTTATGCAGAATTCAAATTTGTAATTTTTTGTTGGAAAAAAATTTGTGGTCGTTATTTTCTTCTATTTTTTCTTAACAATTATTGAAATTTGCAAGGTTATTTTGAGGCATTTCGTTTGAAAATTTATGAGGGAGATTTTGAAGCTGATTGAAGAATTTATTTTTAGATTGGTTGGAGCTTCTTGTCTTCTCAAAATTTACAGATCTTCTCTAGGTATTTCATTGACTCTACTCTTTTATGTTTCTCTTAAAAAAAATGCCATAGAATTCTAAAAACCCTAGGGTTTTCTATGCATATTTTTCATTTCTTCCTCATGACCCCTAAAAACAAGAATGATCCAGCTTGGATTCACTACCCTTTAAATGAAAAAGGGATAAAAGTTTGCAACTATTATGGGAAACAAATTAAGGGTGGGGGGATCCATAGAATTAAAGAACACCTAGCACATTGGAGAGGGAAAGTAAAACCTTGTGAAAATCTTTCTGGTGATCTTAAAGAATAAATGAAAAGTTTAATTGAAGCCTACAATGAAGAAAAGGGGAAAAACAAAAGAATTAAAAAAGATATAGGCATAATTCAAAAGGTTGATGTTATGCTTAGTGACCTTTATTTTGAAGAATATGTGCCCAGTTTTGAAGATTCCTCTAGTTTCCCTGCTAGAGTTGGAGAGGGTGGTTCAAGTGATTTTAACTTGAAGAGGATAAAAGCCCATAAAGGGATTGACTCCTTTTAACCTCGCACCACTCGTGGTTCTCAACCAACCCTTGATGCTAAATTGAAGAAGATAGAGAAGGAGGTTGCATATGAATGCATTGCTAGATGGTGGTATGATGCAGACATACATTTTAATGCTACTAATTTTGCATATTATCAGCCCATGATTGATGCTATAACTTCATGTGGAGCAGGCTTCAAAATCCCTAGTTTTCATGATATCAGGGGTCCACTTTTACAAAATCAGGTCCAAAGAATACAAGAGTACCTTACAGAGTTTATGCAATCATGGACCAAAACATGATGAACAATTATGTCTGATGGATGGACTGATGATATATCTCGCACCATACTAAAATTTGATCAGGTGAAGTGTGCACAATTTCTATTTCATCTTTTGGATGAATTAGTTATGGAAGTAGGGGTTGAAAATGTTGTACAAGTTATCACAGATAATGCCTTTAACTATGTCGCAACGGGAAAGATGTTGGAGGAAAAACACCCCACCATTTGGTGGTCTCCATGTGCAACCCATTGTTTGGACCTCATGCTTAAGGATATTGGAAAAATCAAGTGGGTGAATAAGTTTGTGGAAGATGCAAAATCCATAACCAGGTACATCTACAACCACTCATGGGTTTTTAACCTTATGAGAAAGCACACATTGGGTAAAGAGCTTGTTCAACCAACCATCACACGATTTGCAACCAAATTCCTTTCATTATAGCCCCTTGTTCAACAAATATCTAACTTGAGGAAGATGTTTTCATTTGATGAATGGAATTCATCTTAGTGGAGAAAAAATTGCTAAAGGGGAACAGATGGTTGACCAAGTATCTGAAAAAATATTTTGGTCAAAGGCAGAGGAGATTGTGCTATTTAGTGAGCCTCTTGTCAAAGTTTTGCGGATGGTGTATAGTGATAAACCTTCCATATTTTTTGTTTATGAGGCCATGGATTAGGCCAAGGAACAAATAAAGACAACATATGGGGATAAAAGACAAAATCACATTCCTCTATGGAGAATCATTGATGAAAGATGGAACAAAAAACTCCATAGACCTTTACATGCAATCTGTATGTAATTTTTTATCTAAATGCACATTACTTATAAGTTTTAACTTTTAACTTTGTTGACTTGATGAATATGTTTTTTCTTTCTAAATTTTGAAGGTACCATTATACTACAAATTTTGAGGTGGATGGGGAGGTTTTGTGGGGATTGTATAAATGCATTGAGCGCATGGTCCCAAATTCCAAGACTCAAGATCAAATTCATAACAATCTTGAATTTCAGTGAGTATTGGTACCTTTGGAATTTCTATGGATGTAAGAAATAGAGCAAAGAGTCCCCCAGGTAAGAAATGTCAAAATTTACAAATTCTTATATTGATAATTTACTCATTTCAATTTGAATTTTGCAATCGTTGAGTCCAAGTTTCAAGTTTCAAATTTATTTTCTAATACTTTGTTTCCTTCCATCCTTTTTGCCACCTATTGGTGGCAACAATTTGGTAGTGAATGCCCTCAATTGCAAAAAATTGCAATTCGAATTTTGAGCCAGACATGCAGTGTTTCAAGGTGTGAGAAAAATTGGAGTGTGTTTGAGCATATACACATTAAGAAGAGGAACAATTTGGAGAAAAATCGGTTGAATGACATGGGATTTGTTCAGTACAACCTTAGGTTGAGGCGCAACCAATTGTTGAATAAAACCCCCGAATCAAGCAACATTGTCTTGGGTGACTTTGATCCAACATCATAATGGGTTGTGGAGAGTCAAGCACCAACATTTGACAATGAAGACCTTTATTGGTTGGACTTGGACCCACCTCCACAAGATGCAGAGGCAGATATATTAGAAGCACCAGTAGCAACTTCAAGTCTAGGGGAATCAAGCCATAATCCCATTGCAGACTTGGATGCTACTCATTCTTCAAATGAGGGTGAGGAGGATCATTAGGAATCAGATGATGACTCTGATGATGATTGATGATTCGATCATTGATTTGTTGTAGTTGTAGCTTGTAGTATTATAGGTTGTAGTATTAATGCTACGATCTATCATGTTTTTTTGGACTATAAAGGAATTTTAGAGCCTACTTGATGTTTGTAACATTTTTGGTTCAACGATGTTTTGCATTAAGTGTTATTTTGGTTATATGCACTATTACTTGCTATCTAAATGGGAAATTTTTCATATTTGTGTACAAATTGTTTCAATTCATATGGATGCACATGAATATAGCTATTTTTCTTTAAAATATTAATATTTTATGTGTTTTTGGTCAATCGAGTTTTTCTTGTTTTTTTTCCAGTTTTGGTTCAGTTCTGACCGCTTCCTAGTCCACAAGGTTTTTTGGTTCGATAACCGGTTCAGATATGATAACATTGCTTTGTGTTGCTCTGCACATGCCTTATGACATCAAGCCTCCAAACTTCCTCTGATGAAGTCGTTTTTCCTGTCTCTACTAGGGAAATCACCTCTCTGACACTTTGGACCCCCTGCCCAGCCTCTAGAACTGAGAACGAAATTTTCTCCAGTTAAATCGAATTGTCCTCTGAAGCTGACTACGGAGTCTCCTGCATCGCCTCACTAGGATTAACTCATCCCTCTTGCTGTTACCTCTCCGGATCTGGAAAACTTCCTCCGGATCGTTGTCTCTGCCCCTCATTATCAAACTCTCCGGCAACTGACTGTTGCTACTCTAGAAAATCAAATTCTCCAAGTGACTCTAGTGTATTCTCCATCACAACATCAATCCCTTCTTATCTTCCTATTGGGACTCCAACGACCAATATTAAATCTTAATCAATGGCTCAAATCATTTCGGGATCGATCTCTCTGAGTTTCTAGAGAATTCTCACCCTGAATTAAATATTTATGATTAATTAGCCCTATTCCCTATGTTTAGAATTAGGAAATATTTAAAAATCGACTAATAATCTAATTAAGTCATCTCTAGGTGGAATTTCCAAAAATGATTTCTGGGTTTTGGATATCTCATGTATTCTAGTCTCTCCACCAAATTTCGTGGCTATAACACATTCAATGTTACAAAAAATAACACTGTCTTGTTGCATCATTTCTTCCAATTGTGTGAGAATTTATTGTGAAACCTTTTTTTTTTTTGCCAAACCCCGGTGGTATTGTCTTCTTTCTTGGTAAATTCCTTTCCTACCTAGTTTTTTGAGATCCACATCAAGTTTCTTTTACAATCACATGCAAAATGGCCAAATTTATGACATAGGTAGCACTCAACATCAAGTTTGAACAATGGAGCAAAGGTGGTGTAACTTCTATTGTCATAGGCATATGGAACTTTGTATTTCCTTCCAATAAATCTGCTTCTAGGGCTTTAATAAAACCCTCTATCATTACTCCTTCTATATTCCCTACATTCTCCATCTCTATGTCCATAGTTGAACATGCATAGCAATAACCATGAAATGTGTCTACATACCTAGGTGTATAGGGTGATGATCTCCTAAAGATGTCTCACTCTTGAGAATATCCAAGGCTTTATTGTTCTCCATTTTTTAATGCTCTTTTATGATCTAGTATCTTGAATGTATCATCTTAATTTCTTGAGGCATTGGCCTTCCAACTCTTGGTGTTTATTGACTTGTGAAAAACTTTGACTTTGGGCTTCTCTTCATTTTTGGAATGAGGTTTCCTTTCGTGAGGCTTCTTTTATTCTTTGACATGTGGCTTCTATTCACCTTTGGCATGAGGCTTCTCTTCATCATGTGACATCTCTTCCTCTTTGACATGTTCATCCTTGCAGCATGAAGACTCACCAATATATCCAAGACATGTCTTGATAAGTGGCAACCTTTAGCAATTGAGAATGTCATCCAAGACCTGTAAGCCCACCAATATATCCAAGGCCCGTCTTGATAAGTGGTTACCTTTATCAATTGAGAATGTCATCCAAGACCTATGAGATCCTTAATGCTTGCTTCAGCTCGTCTACTTTTGCTTTCAAGGTGGAAATCCCTTGTTCATGTTTTGTGCAATCCTCTTCCTTCTACTTCATTTGACTTCTTAGGACTTCCTCAATTCTTTTGGCTTCTTCAAGTTCCTTCTTCAAGGAGGTGACTTGCTTTCCAAGTTCTTTATCCTACTTGTTCCACGTATTATGTTTTTCCTTTTCTGAGTTGGATTGTCAAGGTGCTTTCCTTATTGTTTTCCTCTTGTAGCATGCCCTTGAGATGATCCACCTCCTCCTTTGCTTCATAGTTCACAATCATTTTTCTGATTTTTGTAGTTTTTAATTTTATATTCGATATGGTTGATTTCAACTATGGCATATATCCAATTATCATAATGCTTCTTCTTCTCGGCCTTCAGGTCTTCATGTTCCCTATAATGACTATTATACATACCTGTGGTCAAATCTATATAACATTCCACTTCTCGAAGTTTGTCTTTGAAGGAATTAACATCTTCTTTAGGGTCAGTAACCATCTTATCTTCAACTACAAGCTTCACCAATCAAATATTGAATGATACGAATATGACTTCAAGGAGTTAGGCTTTCAATAAAGGATCTGCTTTGATACCAATTGTTGGAAATACTGAGGGGGAGGGGGGTAATCAGTATTTCCTCATATTTTCACATTTGGTTAGTTCTTTTAAACATTCAGAGCATTAAACAGAACATCATCACATCAAAGATTAGTACACAAGATATGTTGCTCAACAATCTTTGGTTATGTATGATGTACATTCAAATTTACCAGTTGCATTGAAAGGAAGCACAAGACTCCCCAAGGTTTTACCGTACTTCTTGCTAACTTCAACCACAGGTATACTGTCACATTGAAAATTTTACTGAAAGCAAGATGACGAGGTACTCTTGTTGTAGATTCCACTTCTAGTGATAATGCTATCATGAGCACTTAACAAACCATCCTTCTTAGATTAAGAGATATTTATTGATGTTGCCACTGTAATGAACATAATACTACTTGTATTACCATGATCTCCCAACAGGTCAGTTTGACTTCTCCTCATCACGAACATGTATACTAATAATTCCAGTGAATTCTAGACTAACAAGGCTTCAGGATAGTGAGACAAAACAAGCCATTGTTAGAATCATTAAAGGATTTTTTGCATTGTCAAACATCACTATTACAAATAAATTCATGATGTACATATCTCTGCATATCCTAGCATACAACTGGAAACATTATTCAATAATTTGTCTTTGTGATACAAACTTGGAAGGCCATGTTCAGATTTTACTTAGTGAAACCCTCGGTCAAGAAGGATAGCATCTAACTGTCATAAAAACCTTGCATCATAGTGTTTATACTACGATTCATCATTTCAAATATTTCTTACAATATATCTACTCACATTACAGGTGATTGCAGGATTAAGTCTTCATAGCATTATCAAGGTTAGATTAAAGATTCCATAATAAGTTGTCCAAGAGGCTATAGGAATGTGTCAAGCCACAGAGATAGGAACTGCAGAAAAAGGGTTGTAATGGGCTGCGGATGCCATCAAGATAAACCACAAATTTATCACAGAAGATAGGGCTGTAACATGTCACAAAAGGTATGAAACTTTTAGCAGAACACGGAATCGTGCCCAGCCAAGCGATGCTTTAATGCCAAGAGGATACAAAATGAAAAGATGTAGATATAACAAAATTCAAGGGTTCGGATCTTCTCTAGAGATAACGTGTGAATAAATTTGGCTTCAAGGGTTTATAAATTTTGAACCAGGGTAAGGCAGCCGAGAGACAAGTGAAATATGTGTACTCAAGATCCTCCAATATCCGGCACTCAAAACTTTAGAGGGTGATATAAACCAATAATCTGCAAACAATTTAGTGAAACCCTTCAAGTCATCTAAAAACAAATCACAAATTAATGCTTTATTGGGCCACATAGGATGGACGAGATACATAGTTTGATCTTGAAACCATAGAATAGTCAGAACGATGCCCTTGCCCCAAAAAAAAATCAGAAAACATACAACCTCCTTTAGAAATAATTCAAGGGTCACATGCATGTGTTAATAGATCACTTGTCAAACCCAAACGCTCAGAATTTTCCCACAAATTACTTCTTCGTATGCACCTACAAAATCCCCCAAAAAAAATCAGAAAACATACAACCTCCTTTAGAAATAATTCAAGGGTCACATGCATGTGTTAATAGATCACTTGTCAAACCCAAACGCTCAGAATTTTCCCACAAATTACTTCTTCGTATGCACCTACAAAATACATTCAAATTTCCCAGCGAATACCATGAAAAAATAGATAGCCCAGAATAAAAACCATAAGCCCAATGGAATGCCCGGATCTTCCCTTACAAGAGGACCAAAGTTCCTCAAGGAATGTACATCTCCTTGATACCTTTCAAGGACCTTCTTAAGGTATTAGGAACTCCTTATGACCGCAGATAGAGTGAATTACTTCCATGGTTTTGAAAAGTCACATAAAGGCCAACTGACTTGAGGTCTGGAGGGAGTTTAAATTTAAATTTAATTTGAACCAAATTCTTCCCTCCGAATTTGATCATCTAAATTGACTTTTCTTCCACATTTGAATCATGATAATGCTCTTTGTTAATTAAATTTATTTTCTCATTTCCCTTAATGACGATGACCATAATCTAGTCAACATTAGATTTCAACATTATTTATCCAATGATATGATGCCACATCATCACTATTTTGGGGATATTGACCATGATATGGGTGAACCATTTTTGAATGAAGGCCCATGAGACACTCCACATATCAATATGATGAGGAGAATCCAATGGCGAAGGTTTGTGAAGGTTTGTGAGGCAAATTCAGTAACTTGTTTCTTCAAAATCTCCAATAAGTGCAATATAAACATTGTCCAAGGAGACAAAACCCTAGAGCTAGAGTTTCATCACTGCATCATCTCATCCATGACAGTCAGCGTATCGAGGACATCAATAGCAACATCTTGCACCTGCTTCACTTTATTTGACATCAATAACAACATACTCAATAGTCACTAGCATATAAGATCTGGCTATGAAATGCTTTTCAAAACTCTTAAATATATAGGTTTTCTCAATTACTTTGTCCTTGTTGGTTGTACTACCATTATTATATTGAGTTATGTTTCTACATATTTAATGTAGTCTTTATAACTCTTAATTCTCCCATTTTTTGAGCTTTTCACTATGATGTGTATTTTTGAGAACTTGGTGCTCGGTGTAGTTCAAATAAAATATTTTGTAATATAACTAGATGAGGCATAAATATTTTATAAAAGTAAAAAGAGCATTGTGATAAACAAAAAAAATTAATGAGATGAGATACTTTTGGAGAGAAAATACTTTACTTTATAGGGATAATTAATTGTATTACTATTAATATTTCTCTATATGGTTTATTCTTCCTATCTATATATATTATTTGTTCTATCTCTATGCATTATTTGATTAAACTTTTACTTCTATTATATTAATTATTTACAATCTCTCTTTTTATATATATATATATATATATATATATATATATATATATATATTTCTTTTTTTTCTTTTTTTTCTTTTAGTAATATAGATTTAATAAACCTATGGCATTGTTTTATCTCTTAATAATTCTCTAAAATTATTCCTATCTATATGTATTATTTGTCCTATCTCTATGTATTATTTGATTAAACTTTTACTTCTACTATGTTATTTATTTACAATCACCCTTTAAGTATATAATATATTTTATCTTTTTATTTCTTTTAGTTATATAGATTTAATAAACCTATGGCATTTTTTTATCTCTTAATCGTTCTCCAAATTGTTTTAATGCAGCCCTTTCATAGAGTATTTGAAGAAAGCAGTAGTAGAGGGAGAGGCGTTGTGGGTAAGTATGTAGCATTTCCATAATTCTATTTACACTTAATGAAACTCAAATAGTTTAAACTATTAAATTTGAATTTTTACTTACTACTTTCATTTTCCTAAGTTAGATTTGAATTTATAACTTATAATTTATCTTTTTTAAAGTTGGTAATTGATTAATGCTCATGCTCTATAAAAATTTTGGAAAATTATTATTTAAGTATTTTTCCTATTTTAGGTGTGCTCGAAGCCGATTGTATTGAGCCTACACATAACAAGCAAGATTTTGAGAGAACTCAAGCATTCAATAAACTAGAGAATCGCATGAAACAATTGACTATTGAATATTGGTAAGCTAAAAAACTTTGATATATAAATATAAAATGCAATGCAATGTTTGGAATTTAGTTAAACTAATACTTGTTGTAAAAAAAACTTGTTTAAAAGTTATTCATAAAATTGATCTTAAGATAGATGAACATAATCTTAAATAAACATGTAATATTTATGAATCCAAAACAGAACCATAATATACCATACTCTTAATAATTGGTTAATCCATATTGATAAAAATGTATGAAATGCATGCTTTCATAAGTCATAGTCATAATTGTATAATCCATATTGATGAAATGTATGAAATGCTTTGGAAACATAGAGAAAGATATACTTGCATTAGCATTCTCTCCAATTTGTGTGAAATGGGAAACTTATTTTCTTATCACAATATATTTGCTTGTTGTGGGAACTAGTGACAATTTTTTTTAGATACACATGTTATTGCTTTAATAATTTTGACCCCAAAATGGCGTATCATATACTATATTCTAACCGCCCTTTAATTTATATTTAGGAAAATGTATGGAAAGCATACTTGGGAAACAAATAATAACACACGTATATTGCTTATCCATACCAATTATGAGAACCATGACATTCTTAGATACACATGTTATTGCTTTAATCTTTTTTACCCCAAATGGGGCATTTTATGCCATATTATGACCACCTTTTAACTTATATTTAAGAAAATGTATAAAACATATACTTGGGAAACAGAGAGTAGCATACATATATTACTATGGCAGTCTTTACTGAGGCTACAATTTCACTTAGGCGATAAAATTGTTGTTGGGATTTGGTGAAAAAAATTGAAGAAATCCAATCATGGGAGTGTTTGAAATGTTTTTTTTATTATGGTTGAAATGGATTTAGCACCAACAAGAACCCCTACAACACTCAAAATCCTGAAGCTTGACAATTGTAACAAAGATTTCCAAAATATTCTACTAGATTTTTTTTAAATCTTGCGAGAATTTCCACTGTTTTTTGGGCGAATTTGTGGCCTTGTTAGACTACGGCTAGTACTATTCACTTTGATTTGTGTGAAGTTGAGAATTTGTTTTCTCATCCTTTACATATTGCAATGGCAACCATTCACATACTTATTGAAATGGATAATTTATCTTCATGTCCACATCTACTATAAACAAGCAAGGTAACATGAGAACTCCACTTACCGTTAGAGTTGTAGGTAGACTGAAAATGATATATCAAAAAATCTTATAAAATGTTAAGATGATTTACTTTTACTTTTATAAAAGGCATGTTTGCTTATTGTTGTAGCAGTTGTTCATCTAAGGACTTAGATAGACCATGGACTTAACTAACTCGAAAGAGGAGACTACCATAGATTTGAAAAACCAACGGAATTACTCGACTTGGGGGTGGTCTTTAGAGCGAACCTTCTTTCCTCTCTTTCTCGCAACCTGAGTCAAACCAACAGAAGGTGAATCAACCAAAGTAATTTGCATATTATTTTTGAGATCCGGAAGAGATTCCAAGTTGTCAATTTCAAAAGAAGTTGAATCATGTGCACGCTTCAAAATACCCAAAGATACATCTTGAATTTCCAGCTACCTGTTTGTAAGGGGTATTGAGATCCTTGCTAAAATCCAATGAGTCTGATGAGGAGTGAAATTTTAATCATGTTTCCCCATAACCATATCATCTTCGGGACCATCCTCCTCTTGATCTAAAACAAAATAAGTCTCGTCCTCCATAGGGGGGCAGTGTACAAGGTTTCCAACTTTTAGATTTTGAAGATCTGAAATGATGTTTCTTGATGGAATTTGATATAGGGAAGGAATTTTGTAAATGGCTAGTTTGAAGACAAACACGACACCAAAACACAGTATTCACATAATCTGGAGGTCAGGTCCAATGATAATCACCGATTTTTAAATTTATTTGATCTAGCCACCCTTTAATAATGTCAATTTCCAAACATATTACTTTGTAGGTGTACATGCCACACTTTCCTCGAGAGGGATCTATAGTAAGATAATAACCTAAGGAATCTCCTATACCCTAAAAAACTGAAAAAGTATCAAATATGGGTGGGAAAATTTGGGAGCCTAACACAAATTGGAAGTTTGGTAATGATTCTTGTAGGGGGATAAAATTATAGAAATTGGGGGGATGAGAAAACCAAATTTACCCCAGAACCAAGGTCCACAAGTTATGGCTTCTGGTAATCTTTCGATTCAACGAACAACACTATAAAAAAACCTTTAAGGTAGAAGATGACCTTGCATTTCTTAGTCCAGGCTCTATGAATCCACTTGTATCTCTCCTCTATACGTGACCATAAGCCATTGAAACAAAAAATGAGGCTTGATTATGTGTAGAGCTAAAGGTATTCCTCTAGATATAGGTGTGAAATTTCAATAGAGGGCACCTCCTCCTCTTCATCCACCTAGAACACCCTAAGAGCTTTTTGGGGCTACTGAGAGCAGGGTCATGTTTTGAGGGTCTCCTTGAAGGATAAAGGATTTGAAGCTGAATTATCCCCACCCCCTCGAGCACCTACAAGCAATCATGTTGTTATAGAGATAGTGGCATCCCTCTTAATTCCATAGTCTTTGAGATATTTTTCCATCTTCAGTTGTCTCCCTATGTGGAGGAGCCTCATCTCACCCACAAGGATACTTGTCCATTGTTGAATACTAACAATTAGCTCTCCAACTTTGTTTGATTCTGTGGCCATAATAAAGAGGGACTTACCAGACATGGACCAAACAAAGATAGTAAATTTTTCTAGGTTTCCAACACCTTCCATTTTCGGATCCAACTCTGGCTAGAGACTTTCAACAAACACTTTGTGTGCATTGTCATATTGCCAATAAGTATCTCTTTCTAACCACCTTACCACTATTACAATTGTTAAGTCCAGTAGCCTTCTCAAACTCTAATATCAATGCAATGTGCATAATACCTCCACTGACCACGCTAAATGAAAAAATCTTTATGGCCCTCTCTATGGCCATAGGCCTCTATTCAACAACATATTTGGTGCTATTGTTTTTCACATCTATGGCACCTTCCTTGCTGATTTCTACTCTTGCAACAACTGTTTTTGCATGTCGTTGATTAAAAATAAGAACTCAAACTCACTTTAGACTTCAACCAATTACCAGTGGGAATGAAAGCTCCATTTATGCTGAATGTCGGAATTGAATAGGTAGAAGCAATTGCCGGAATGTACAAATTAGAAAAAATGCAAGTCGTTATTTACATAACTTAAAAAGGATATGATATTCCACCCGTTTCCCAACCACTAGAATCCAACTTAAGAGAATCTATAATGCAGTTCTATGAAAATTCTATAAATCCAAATTGAGAGTTACATCGATAGTTTTATGTTATTTTAATGGGAAAGGCATTTGAGGAGGTTTCTTAGCCAAAATACATAATTCAAACATTGTAGCTCTTGAATGTTATCCTTTATATTGTTCTCATTTTTAATTTTTAAAGGGGAGGAGGACTAGAATTAAAGATTATAACATTTATATTATCATTCCTTATGTATATATGCGGAACTAAAATAATTGAAGTAGAAGTGGAGAAAGAGTGGTTGGATCTCCTTAGCAATAGACAAACACCCCTTGTGTTGTAGTTTATTTTCCTTTTTCAAATTAAGGTTCCTTTCTTGTACTCTAGTTTACTTTCCCTCGTTTTTTATGGACCTTTTTTTAAGTGTTGTTTTTGGATGTTTGAATAATATAACAATTATTTTTTCTCCATTATTTTTTCGTTGAAGTGATCACCAAGGATTAGACCAGTGCCTAGTCGAATGGGAGAATGTGTTAAATTGTAGCAAGAAAGGTTGACTTTAACTTGTGCCTTATGTCTTATTCAAATTGAGTAATTTGATTTTCCATATTAGCAGGATGATTTGATTGTAATTAGCTAGAGTGACATGGCCTTGTCTACTATTTAAGTCATTAAATTCAAGTTTGTGGCAAGAAGTAGAGTTGTGCATGAGTTGATTACTAAGATCTAGCAATCTAGTGGAGTTATATTTACTGAAACTCAGTTATTTGAGCTATAGTCATGAATATAGTTAGTAGGAGTTTATTTGAGTAGTTTTAACGATTATTAACTCATTGATCTCTCAGTTAACTAGTCAATTTACTAAAAATATCCCTATTCATGCATGCAATTTGAATTGCCTAGTTGAGTGGAGGGAAAAGGCATAATTGTATTTATTGTTGTATATTAGAGAGTATACGTAGTTTTTCATGTAGTAGGTGAGGAATTCTCTTTTGCGCAAGAAAATATGGGATATTCCCATTATTTAGGAGTGATAATTGTGCAAGGAAATAAGAGGAAGCAGGAGGCCTATTTTGGCTAAGTATTGACCAGAGTAGACTCAGGAGGAGATCAATATTGCAATGCAAATTGAGCTTCAAAGATTGAAGTAGTCATTGTAATAGATCTATATTCTAATATGATATAATACAAATAGAGGAGGGTTTTTTCCCAGTTGGGTTCCCCAGTAAAACTTATGTTCATTGTGATTGAGTGATTGCATGTGTTTCTATTGTATGTTTTCCCTTCCACAAATTGAGTAGAATAAATTTGTGTCTAGTTTTTTTAGTCTAAATTCATTATCAGCTACAAATTTTTAGTTATATCTACATGGTATCAGAACCATTGAAAACTACATAGAAATCAAGTTCCTGATCATCTCTTAGAGAAATTTTGAATGGTAGATTTTTGGTGCAAGAATTAGAGTGCAGGAATTTTCCTCAGTGCAAGAATGATATACTTCTATGGATTGAGGCTTGAGTATGCATTAGAGGGAAATTATAATTTCATAGCTTTGAAATACATAATGGAAGTTGTGTTGGATGAAAATGGAGTATTGGAGTACACACAAACTGATATTCCAAAACCATCAACATCAGATGCACAACAATTGGCTCAATGGAAGAAAGACACGGTAAAAGTCAGGAGGATTATCCTGGAGGAAGTCAGAGACCATGTGGTTTCAAGTTTGCATGGAAATGAGATTTCTTATGCAATGTGAAAAACCCTCACAAAGTTAATCGAAATAAGTAGTGATGTCGGGAAATTAGCATTGAAAGATAACCTCGGGAACATTTGAATGCAGAAAAATGAAACCATTGTTCAATATCCATATTCATATAGGTCATAGATGAACTTGGAGGAGTTGGAGAGACTATATCACCGTATGAATTAGTGAGCTTAGCACTCCTTGATATTCTGAAGTCCTAGTTCATATAGGTCATAGATGAACTTGGAGGAGTTGGAGAGACTATATCACCGTATGAATTAGTGAGCTTAGCACTCCTTGATATTCTGAAGTCCTAGCATAACTATCAGGATTCATTCAATGGAAGAGACAAGCTCCCAAATTGGGAGAGACTTTGGTTTGACTTGGTGTAGGTGAAAATTGGAAGAAACATTAGATATGGAGTCTCATCCAAATCTAATGAGGAAGAATATCATGCTCTATTTGGAGAAGGAAAGAAGGCCCGAGGAAAGGCAGAATCCATTTAAAACCATGGCAAGAAGAAATGCCTTAGTAAAATTAAATTCTTTCACTTCCATGAGTATGGAGACTATGCAACCAAGTGTCCACATAAGAAATCCAGCAAGGAACTTGTAGTGGCAGCAGGAGGTGATGCTCTCACATAAAAATTTGAGTTTTATTTCACCCTCATTGCATGCATGGCAAGTATTGTATGAGGCAGTGTATGGTGCTTAGATTTTGGTGCTTCATTTCATATGATATGAAGTAAGGAGTTCTTCATCAACTTAGAGGAGGAGGACCTACAATTACACATAAAACTTGGAGATGATGGGAGGTATAGTACCAAAGGGATTGGCACTGTCACCTTAAAGAGGTATTTAACATCTTATCTTCACCTAAAGGATGTAATGTTTGTGCCTAGTTTGAAGAAAAATATATTTTGTGTAGTTTCACTTGAAGATAAAGGATATGATGTGGTGTTCAATATAGGGAAGGCATATTTGAAGCATGTTGTTATTGGAAAAGTAAAATAAATTGGTGTTTGATGTTAAAAATCTCTACAATATAGAGGTATATTTCACCATGTATGCAACCATACCTCCAGGAATGATGTGGGGTGATGTAGATCCTTAGCCCCACAGTTGCAAATATTTGGGGAGGGTTCATAGGAGAGCAACAATAATTGTAGTATACTCTTCGTATGGAATATTACCCTTGCTATAGGGGCCCATAATATTTCGTAGAAGAAGGATAAGTGTCAATTGATGTAACCATATCTTGGGAGACAGTTCCAACACAGACACACAATTGATTAAGTATTTTGGATGCTTCTCAGTTCCAGCTTTTGCAGTAGCAAAAACAATAGTGAGAGGGACTGTTAGTTGTGTTACAATACATTCATACATAGGAGCAGTAATTGTGTAACATCCTTGGGTTGAAATTTCATGTAATAAAGTTAATAATGACAAAATAATACCAAGGTCATGTGACACTTATTCTAAGTTGAATTTTGGGAAAAACATATTGGTGGGCATCACTTGTTGTTTATTATGGCTAAGGAAATTGACTTTGAAAAGGAATTATTGGCATTTATTTATGAAAATAAAGGAAATAGGAGAAAAGGGAGATGAAAGGTCACAATTTTCATGTGAGGAGGAAATTGAAGGAAAATATATGAAAAATGAAGAAATTAAAGGCATCAAAAATAAAATTCAGCATAGCATCAATTTAGTTTTTGAATTGGTTTCAGAGAGGAGGAGAGCACCAAGATGAGGAAACAAGAAATAAAGAAAAGGAAAGAAAAGATAAGCACATGAAGGACAAAGAAAGTGATGGAAAGCAAGGATCAAGCAAGGAAGAGTTGGATCAAGAAACTACAATGAGATTACTTGCAGTAATCAATTTGCATGTATGATTTCCTTACAGCTTTGAGCCCAAGTAAGGAGGGACACTTATCTGTGGCATGATTCTCTTCATAGACTAAGAAAAATTCTATGGCATTTAGTGGAAATTCATTTCGAGGGTGTTTCCTGGTACATCTAGGGTAGAAGATAGCCAAGTCCCTTTATGCTTCCTCTTGATCTTCATTGTATCCATTTGGAAAGAAAAGGTGTGCAACATCTCACTTTTGAAGTCCTCCAAAATATTCCTAATCTTATGCTTGATGGAGGTGGAAGAGGAAGGGGTATTGGTCATTCTTTTGCTAGATATACCTTTCTTCGTAGTTTCCCTAGAATGGTTTCTAAAGATATTTTTGATGTCCTCATAAGGCAGCTGGTAGATGTCTCCTCTAGACAGTATATTAAGGGTTTCTATCACCTCTTCCCTGATCCCTCAGAGAAGTACCAATTTGGGTGATCCAGGATCAAGGGTGAAGTTGGCTCTTTTATAGTTCAACTGGAATCTTTATTCGTAATCCTCCGAGTATTTATTGGGTCCCAGAATCATCCTACACTGTATTAGTATCTATATTTTTTGTTGAATGAATCTTGCATTTGTGCCCAAGTAGTGATGATGTTCCTAGTAAAACACATGAACCAACGCAAGGCTGCATCCTTGAGGGTGGATGGGAATAGTTTTAGCTTCTTTTCATATGAGGAATAATCATAGGTATTGCATACAACATCAAAATCGAACATGAAAGTGTCATTATCCTAAAAAGTAAGGCCATGGAAATGTGTAAGGGATGAGGAATTGATGTTCTTAATTCTAGTTTCTCCATCTGTTTCTCTAATGGGAAAGACTCCTTGGGTCCTAGTTTCAGCCATGGATTGAATTGGTGAAGCAAGTTCCTCTTCTTCTCCAATAGGTTCTTAAAATTTTTCAAATGGTTCACCTTTGGTGTGTTCAATCTAATAGTCACTGAAGAAGAGTGAAGGGTGATTGTGTGGGGATGTGGGGGTTTTTGGTAATAATTCGCCTTGGTTATCCCTACTCCTATGAGGCACGAAAGTCAAATTGTTTTTGTATTTTTCAATATTTTGGAACTGAATGTAATATAAAAGCAAAAACTAATGCTAAAGGAGAATCAAAACATCTTTTTCAGACACCTCCCCAGCAATAGCACCAAAAAGTGGTGAGCCCTTGTATTGCACCAAGAGTGTTGCAACTCCCAGAGGCAATTTTTTTCTGTGTTGATGATCTTTCCTCCTCAAGCTCCAATGGAAGAGGTGAGAGAGGGAGGCTTTAGCACACAGTTTTGAGATGAGAATCAAAACATATTTTTCAGACACCTCCCCGCCAATAGCACCAAAAATTGGTGAGCCCTTGTATTGCACCAAGAGTGCTGCAACTCCCAGAGGCATTTTTTCTCTGTGGTGAAGATATTCCCTCCTCAAGCTCCAATGGAAGAGGTGAGAGAGGGAGGCTTTAGCACACAGTTTTGAGATTTTATAAGCTACCGAGCATAAAATGGAAAGATATTAACTACTGCAACATGACAGAACACACAAGTACATAAGAGAGATTGAGGCCAATGGATTGGGCCCTAACCCACAAGCTCAACTCCCTTAAACTAACTCAGTGGAGAAGAAACCAAATGCTCATTTTATTTCATAACCAGTCTTGTACATAACATGTGAAAGTAAAAAATGTCTAATACAAAGAGCTAAGAGTGCTCTAGCTACGTCCAAAAATTGAATCCTAGTGAGCTCTTGCTCTCGCCTATTTATCTTAGAGGGTAGCTACAACCAGCGCCCTAAAAATTAGGTGTTTTTCCCCTTAACTCGAGAGAAGTGAAGCTTGGATTCCATTAATCTTCCACTTGCTTGGTTGTCTCTGACTTCGAGCTGTTGGAGGAGAATCTCGAGGAGATATTGGTTGCCTTTAGGGGTTAAGGAGGTGGGAAATCCTCATACAATCAGTCCTTGTTGTTTACTCTGAGCCTTAATTGTGCAATCTTCCTAAAAAATGGCATATTATCCTTATTTCCCTGCGTTTAAACCCCATTAGTCTTCGAATTATGACAACCCTTAATACACCATATTCACTAAGCAACATATGACAATAATGCAATTAAATGTGAGAAAGAGAGAATAATTAGGCTAAAAATGTGGCAATTAACCCCTTAAAATGTACCTAATGATGGTTCTCATCATCACCCCCTACCAAATGGTTGCTCATCCTTTGAGAAACTTATTCCTCTTTCTACATTTCTTTTAGTGCCCTTGTGGCCTCTTTGACATCCCAAGGAATCATGGATGGAGTTCCCTTGGGAGGGTACATTCCTGCATTCTTTTCTGCTTCCTCCCATTCCTTGTACTCTTCAACTTGATTTGTTCCTTCACCCAGTCTGTTATGAAACCAGCTCCAAAAATAGAAGAATAGAGAGATCAACGCCTTAGAAATAAGACACTTCGAGGGGGAAACCTCCAATACACTACATAAATGAACAATTCTTGGATGATACAAATGACAAAACCTCCTTTCTATATATAGGAGTCCATGGGGCCACAATACAATCCTATCCAACCTAACAATAATAATGTAAGGAAACAATAATAACAATATGGGGGTTACAGGGGTATAACAATAATAATAAGGGGGTTACACTAACAACAATAAGGGGATACACTAGTATTATAGGGACCTAACATTACCCTCTCCTTCAAACAAGTGTTGCCCTCAACGCTTGATTATTCTAGATGCTTCTGTATAAAATTATCATCCTCCCATGTGGAATATTCAACAAGTAAGTTCTTCCACACGCTGAAATACTCTGAAATTGATCGATTTGGTAGTTTTCGAGTTCTTTTTTCTGTGACTGCTTCATAACTTCTTTCACTGCAATGTTGCTCTTCTTTTTGTTTCATTCGATTCTGCACCAATGTTATGTTATCCTTTGAGAGTTTGAGAACTTGTTGTTGATGCTCGATGTGATTTTCCAATATTTTATCATCCCTATTAGCTTTCATTTGATCCTTCAAATCGCCCAACTTAGCCTCCATTTTTTCTTTTAAACCATCCATTTCATCTTTGATTGCTCTTTGTAAGATCGAAATTTGTTGCACTTGGTACTGTAATTTTGATATCTCATACTACAATTCTTCCTCTTCATGCGTCATAGTATAGCTTTCTGAGGGCTTAATGGGTGTGGAATTATTTTTGTTAGGCATTATATAAATCAATACTGATATCTATGCTTCAATATGCCCTTGGAATCACTTCAAACTGATTTTTCAAACAAATGTTATGCAAACTTGTTTAAAAAACACACACATTTTTCTTGCTTTTGAGGAGCTCGATATTGAAATTGAATTATCTTTGTTATTTCGGATCTTCAATATCTGAAATTCAGTGTTTTGGTATCCCTCTAAATTTTATTTCGAATGTCAGAGGTCTAACTTGATTTGGATTCTTAAAGGCAAAGTTATGCCCAATCTCCCACAATGACCTAGTTATGGATTGGTTCAGTACAACGAAATTGTATGACGTGCCACGTGTCACTGTTTTCGACTTTGGTTTTGAAATTGATAGACAGGAAACTATATTCCGTGTACTTGCGGCCAATTCCAATCCAATGCTTAGAGAGAGAGTTATGACGATTTTCCCACGGTCACCTCTTTGAGATGAAATTCGGGAGCCTGAAAAAATCCTAACTTCCATAGATCATATCTTCGAAAATATTTCAAACTAATATCTGCAATTTCTACAGGAATTTTCTCAGGATTTCGGCTTCTCTCTGTAAAAATTTCAGCTTCTAAAACTTCATAGAAAAAAATTTATAGTGCAAATTCCAGGATGGCATGTTTTAGGTGAAATTTGGGAGCCTAAAAAAACCCTAACTTCCATAGATCATATCTACAAAAATATTGTAAACCAAGATCTAAAATTTTTACAAGACGTTCTTTCGGATTTCGGCTTCGCTATGTGAAAATTTTAGCTTCTGAACAGTAGTGAAAATTCCACAATGACCTATTTGGAGCAGCAAAACCCTAGAATCCAAAGCTCTGATACCAAATGTTATGAAACCAACTCCAAAAATAGAAGAAAAGAGAGATCAACGCCTTAGAAATAAGCCACTTTGAGGGGGAAACCTCCAATACGTTACATAAATGAACAATTCTTGGATGATACAAATTACAAAACCTCCTTTCTATATATAGGAGTCCATGGGGCCACAATATAATCCTAGCCGACCTAACAATAATAATGTAAGGGCACAATAATAACAATATGGGGGTTACAGTGGTATAACAATAACAATAAGGGGGCTAAACTAACAGAAATAAGGGGATCCACTAGTATTATAGGGACCTAACATCCCAAGGAATCACGGAAGGAGTTCCCTCGGGAGGGTAGATTCCTGCATTCTTTTTTGCTTCCTCCCATTCCTTGTTCTCTTCAACTTGATTTGTTCCTTCACCTAGTCCCAATAGCAAAGGTGGACTGAGTTTTAAGCCAAGTCAATGGATCTTCATTTTCTACATGGCCCTCTTGTACAAAGGTCCCCTTTCTAGAGCAGCTCTTAAAATTTCTGGAGTACGATACTCCATGTTTCTTAAGCTAAATGGGAGGTCATTCCATCTTCTCATACATGCCATCACACACTCCTTTTCCCTGATATGGAGAGGCTCTTTTCCTTCCTTCGTCATCACCTTTTTGACCTCCTATGCCCTGGCCTCTTCATTAGTCATCCAAGAGGATGGGGCCATCAATAGCATATATCCCAATCTATATTTAGTGTCCCAAATGTTTAGATCAGTTAATATAAGATTATGCATATAAAATTCTATCAATTTGTTCTTATCCTCTATGTTGGACTGATTGCAAAAATCAATAAATTGTCTGTAATTATGGAAAGGTAATGATCCATATGAGGCTATTATTTTTATCTGAATTGCATCTATTGTTCCTTCAGGTAGATGGCATAAGAGTTGGAGGGATTCCTGTGTTGTATTTCCTCCATGCACAGCTCTGCCATTGTGGCAATATGCTTTTCCTTTTGTTGCAATTGGCCATTTAATCTTACATTCTTTGCTTCTGCCTCTCGTAGTTTCTCCTTTAGCACTTTCTCTCTAATTCTAACATCAAAAAAATCTCTCCCCATCTCAATGAGTTTCTCTTCAATGATCCCTACATCTTGCACATTTTTAATTTTGGAAATTTGTATCCAACGGTGTGTGCGTGCTCTCTCTTTTTCTAACTCATAGAACAATGGGACTGAGATATTTTGAGGGATAACCTTTCCTCCTTCAATTATTGTGTAATAAGAGCTTATATTTTGTTGTGGGCTAGGATGTGTAACTGTTGCAATGTATTTAGGGATAGTTTTTGGAGAGGCAGGCTCTTCCTTTGTCTCTTCTTCTTTCTTTCCTTTGGCATCATATCCTTTAATTTATACCTTTTTTTTCATCACCTTGGGCCTCTTGCCCTTCCAAGGGTGCCTTTTTATCTTCCCCTATGACTTTCTACTCTTCCTGTAGCACATTTTGTGTTTCCTATAGTATTATCTGAGTTTCTTGTAGCAAACTTTGTTTTTCCTATAGCAAAACCTCTTTTTCTTGTTGCCCCTTATTTTCTTCCTCTAAAATCTCTGTGGGGGTTGATACTTGTTTGAGGGATGTTATCCATGAGGAGTGTCTTCTTATATAGGTCACATGTGTCTTTTTAGATGAAGTGGCCTCTTGAATATTTCCCTCCTGTAGCTATTTTGAACCAGGGATAATTTTAAGGATGGAAAATTATCTTGAAGTTTAAAAAATTGGCGAATCTCACTAGTCCCTAATATGCAAACTATAAAAATTTTATTGATGTATTTGTAAAATTGTTCAAATTTATAATGATATTATATATATATTCTATATAATGTTGGTGATTTTTAAAGTAAAATAATTTTATATTGTAAAATTTGGGCGAATCATTTTTATAAAAAAATGGAAATTGGCGAATCTTTTTTTTGGAAAAACCATGGAAAATTAGCCCACATGCGAATATTAGCCCCTAAAATTTTCCATGGCTATTTCTTCTTTCTTATTGGGTGATTCTTCAATTGTGATTAGGTTCTTGGTTGGAGTTGAGGTCTCCGTTGTTTCACCCTGGCACTCTTCCTGGTCTTGAAGTACATGGGTTTTTGTCTCTTTCTTTTTACCTTCACAAGGCTACTCAGAGTGGCTAAGGTGGGAGCCACTTCCTTTTCAGTGGTTCCTAGTGCAAGGTTGGTTTTTTGATGAGAGATATCAGTGCTCAGCTTGGGGTCTAGTATCTTCTCTTCTTCTGTATTGCCTTCCTTTTTTTCTTCTTTCTCTTCTTCCTCCTTTTCATCTTTCTTTCCCTCCTACTCATTTCCTTCATCTTTTTCTACATTTTCTGTGGGTTTTGCTTCTGTTTCCACTTCCTCTTATTCCTCTATCTTTTCAGTCTCTTCCTCTTCTTCTTTGATACCCCTTTCTCCAAGAGGCAGGGGTATTTCCAAGAGTAATATCCTATGTCCCAATGAACGCTTCTCTCCCCATATCTATGAAGGTGGACCAAGGCATAGGGATGTTGATTCTGTTGAGAGCATCTCCCACAATGAGTTTAATGAGACTATAGTGAGCTAGGTGTTGATAATTTATCTCCCTTAACCCCTGGCTCATATCCTTGATTGAATGCGAGAGGAAGTGTGGGATGTTTAGTCTCTGTTCTAAGGGCATATCTCCTTTGAATCTAAGCTCATGCAATAATATGAAATGGTATTCATATACCACACTAGTATTCCCTCACAGGAAATATATTTCATGATATGATATGATACCTCATCCCATGGGTAAAGGAGACTTTCCCTTCTCACCCCATTCTTATCTTCAATGTACTCTTCATTAGGAAACAAGGAACTCTTCTTAGAGGCAATACTAGAGACTCTTTCCTCTTTGTTCTATTTAAATCCTAGAGGTAAGGTTGTGTCTATATTAATAAGCTCAAGAATTATGGTAATTTCTATCCCTCTAACCACTGTGGTGGCCCTATCCTCTTCTTGGGAGTGCAAGGCTAATGAAAATTATCGAGCCAATTCATCATCAAATCCTTTGAGGAGCTTTAAGAACCCCAACCACTGGTGGTTTCTAAATATGTAAACCAGAGGAGGGTGTAGTCTAATTATTTTTATGTCTGTGGGCTCCCTTTTATTAAAATCTCCCCCCATCTTGTGACTGTGTTAGAGATGGTTTCCTGGATTTTGTCCAAAAAAACTTGTGATATAGGATCCCAAAGGTTTCAACTTAACACAAACTGTGATTTTCTTACCCTTACTTCTCTGAATAGCTTCTTAAATTTTTGAATTATGGCTTGATTGTGTGTAAATTTTCATGAAAAACTTGGTGGGGTGATGTCCACTTACCTCTGCAACTTTGATGTTTTATTGCTTGAAGGATGGTGTTGGGGTGTCAATACATTCTGAGGGTGGCTTTTTTGACACTTTCTAGCACTATGTGGCCTCCCTAGAAACTTCTTGTAGCTTTAGAATACTTTCATGTACCACAGGATTGCATGCAAGCCTCGACCACGGATTGAAGCCCCTCAGTGGCTCCTGTCTCTTTATTTCTCTAACCGATCTCGTAATGCACAATAAAATGAGGGAGAATGAGCCAAAGTACACCTTTTATTCCAAATCGAGCAGACTTGGAGTGTAGTGGTGATGTGATAGCTCCATGTGGCATGCAACCCCCACTAACTCTTTACTTTAACTTTTCGAGGGTGGCCAAGTTAACTTGCCACCTTTTTTCCTATTAAACTCTCTATTCTCGACATTAACTCATTTTAGCCAAATGACGCATAGTGAGAGGTTGAGGGAGCCATAACTGAGCCTACCTGATTTTGTTGAGTGGCAGCATCATTTGATGTAAGGAGATGGAGCATGGTGATGGCCATCAGTTATTTGTTTCCTTTGTTGTCTGTCTGTTTGTGTTTTTTTCTCTCTCAGTGAGCAGCTTATTTTTCTGAGTGAGCTGCTTATTGCTTTTTCTTGTTGATTCTTTTGAAGGTGCCTCATGGAGACCCTCAGATGCTACTGCTCATGTGGATTCCATTATGGAGTCCTCTGGTGATCTTCTATAGCCATATTCATCAACTACTTCATGCTTACTTGATGTGTTGGTTGCATGTACATGATTGCTACAGGAAGTGATCATCTTCCTATATCATTCCCCTTATTGCAATTTTGGAGCTCTATTTAGATTAGGAATGAAGGAAAGTGGTGCAAGAATGATAGGGATGGTATTAGGAAGTGAATGGAGTGATTAATTGGAGGAGGATACGAGAGGACAGGCCCTGTGTGTGGATGTAGCTAAAATAGCTCACAGTGGTGAAATAAATGGTTTAGTGAGTGAATATTTATGCATGTAGTGGAGTGATGGTTAGGAGTGGTAGATATAGGTTAAAAAAAAAAAATTCATGTCTTGTTGATGGTTAGGTGGTCTGAGTGAGCTTTTTCCTTCTCGTATGACTTTCCGATAGCAGTATAGGGTTTCCTGTAGCACAAGAGGAAATCCTGTAGCAGCCTAAGACATCCTATAGCATTGCAAAGAGTAAGAAAAACATGGAATGTTTGCTCACCTGGAGGGAGAAATGGATGAATGGATTCATATTGGGATTGGACATGGAGTGGATATGTAGAGGAGAGAGAGAAAGAGAGAAATGATGTTGCTCCCTTTGCCTAAACTATCCTTGATCTACTCCCTGTAAAAAAAAAGTAGGTTAGTGCATAGGTGTTGTTTCATTTCTTTCTTTATTTTATTTTATTTTGGAAGACAGGTGGGCTACCTTAGTAGAGGTTTTCAACCCACAAGTCTCACTTGGGTGCCACAAAGAGGTTTGCACCCAAGTATATTTTATTTCTTTGTTTTTTCTTTTTCTCTTTTTCTTTTTTTTTCTTTTGCTCTAGGATTGCCTCATGGAGGTTTTCAACCCAAGAGTTGGCCATGGATGCCTCCAAAAATTTTTCACCCAGGCCTCTTTATTTTTCTTGTTTTTATCTTTTTCTAGGAAGGTGAGGGGTTGGAAACTATGGAGTTTCCAATGACATTCACCTCCATGTTTATTGAATTGATAAATTCAGCCTGAGACGGGGGCTTCTTGTACATTTTTAGCCTGTAACCTTTCACAAGCATAGGGATCCCCTCCTCATCTATTGTTATAATTTGAACAGCCCCATTTTCATGGAATTTATCTAGTTTATAAGGTCATAACCACCTGGTCATTAGCTTTCCCTTGAATTCCTTGAATTTGGATACATAGAGCAGTGCCCAATCTCCTTCCTGGCATGTATTTTCTTTGATGTGCTTGTCATGCCAAACTTTCCTTTGCAGCTGAATTAATTCTGTGTGAAGGAGGGCATGCATTCTGAATTGATCCAAACCACTTAGTTGTAGAAACCTTTCTTGTTGCGCCTTTTTAATGTCCAAGTCCAACTGAGGTGCCATTCTTAGGGTGTTATACTCTAACTCAATGGAAAGCAAAGATATCTTCCCATAAACTAGATCATATGGAGTAAATCCTGTAGTTGTTTTCCAGGTGATATTTTAAGCCTAAGTGGCTTCCACCAATGTGTCTGCCCAATATTGCTTGTTGTTGCTCACAAATTTGGTGAGGATTTTCTCCGAGGCTCTATCTGTCACTTCCACCTGCCCATTTTCTTGAGGATGATAGGTAGTGGAAGTTTTGTGCTTTATCTTGTGCTGCTTCATGAGGTTCTCAATGTGATGAGATGTAAATTGAGCCCCCTGATCCGTGACTACCTCTCTAAGGTATCCAAACTTGTAGAACATATTCTATCTCAAAAAATTAGCTACCTTCTCTTTGGTTGTTTCCTTCACAACCCTTATTTCCACCCACTTGGTCAAGTAATCCATGCAGACTATGATATACCTATTTTTCTCGGATGATGGATCAATGGGCCCAATGAAGTCCATGCCCCACTTTTCAAATGGATCTAATTCCACCTAAGGTTGCAAATGAATTTCATCCATCGGTGTAGGTCCCCCCATCCTTTGAAATTGGTCACAGCTATAGGTGTATATCTTGGCATCTTGGTGGAGGGTAGGCCAATAGTAGCCTGCTTGCAAAGATTTGATGGTTTTCCTCCTAGCAGCAAAATGAACCTCACAGGGACCATCATGACATGTTGAGAGGATGTCAAAGACCTCCTGTTCCCTCACACATATCCTAATAATTTGATCGGGACCCAATTTGAAGATATTGCCACCAATCCAAGTGAAAGGGGTGTTTTTCCTGATAATCTTACTCTTTTCTTTGGATGAAAGGTATGGAGGAAACCTCTTAGCGACCAATTAGTTAGCTATCAAAGGATAGAGTGTTGAGATACAAATAGATGTTCATATGAAAGCTGATCATCCACCGTTCCTTCCTCATCTAAAAATAAAGTTAGTCTAGATAAGAAATTTGCAACAACATTTTCCTTTTCTGGTTTATCAACAATTGTCAAATCAAATTGCCGCAATAACAACAACCATCTAATGATTCTATAATAAACATCTGGTTTATTCATTAAGTAATTGATGGCTACATGGTCAGTATGTATAAAGGTATGATAACCAGTAATATAATTCATGAACTTGTTTAAGGAATGGAAAATGGATAAGACCTCATTTTTAGTGACAGTGTAGTTAAGTTCAACTTTGGATAGATTCTTTTTAATGAAATAAATGGCATAGGGTAATTTTTCTTCTAATTTCCCCAAGGCCTCTCACATGTATTTATCTGATGCATCCATGTGCATGTGGAAGGGAAGAGCCCAATTGGGACCTCGAAGAATGGGGGCAGTGGTTATCTTTTCCTTGATGAGATCAAAAGCCTCCTGACAGAGAATAGACCAGATAAAGCTCAGAATATTTGGCCAACAATCTAAATAATGGTGAGGCCACTTTGTTGAAGTCCTTAATGAACCTCCTATAGTAGCTAGCCAAACCTAGGAAAATTCTGACATCTCTCTCCTTTTGAGGAATAGGTACCCTTTTTATGATGGTGATTTTTTTGGGTCTACCTAGGTTCCTTCTTGTGATATTGAGTGGCCTAGGAATATCCCTGAACTTTTTAGAAATTCACACTTTTTCAGACTTAGGGAGAGATGCATTTCAATGCACTTTCTCAACACTTTTCCTATATTAGAGAGAGCCTCCTCGAAATCATACCCATAAGGTGTGAAATTGTCCATATAGATTTCTACAGAATCATGAACTAGTTCAGAGAAAATGCTCAAGATTTCTCTCTAGAAAGTAGCAAGGGCCTTACAAAACCCAAAGGAAGGACTTTGTAAGAAAAAATGCCAAAGGGACATGTGAAAGTGGTCTGGTCCTGGTCCTCAGGGATGATTTGGATCTGGTTATACCCATTGAACCCATCAAGGAAAGAGAAAAAATTATTCCCTGCAAGACCATCTAGGACTTGATCGATGAATGGCGAGGGTAAATGGTCCTTCTTAGTGGCTTTGTTTAGTTCTCGGTAGTAAACACATATTTTCCACTATAAATTTGTCTTTGGGACTAGAACAAGAGGAGATACCCACTTAATGTCTAATATGGGGTAGATGAAACCTACATCCAAAAACTTTTGCAGTTCATCATTCACTATGTATTTTAGCACTGGGTTCATCCTCCTTTGGGGCTGGCACATAGACTTACATCCCTCTTTAATATAAATATGATGTGTGCACATTGATTTAAGCACCTCTTTCATGTCTTTGTAGTCTGAAGCAAAAGCATCTAGGTTTTCCTTCAAGAGTTGGAATAGTTTCTCTTCTTCTTTGGCTGAGAGGGATGAGTTAATCTTCAATGATTTTGATGGGTAAAATTCCACAGCCTTGGTGGCTTCAGAGGTTTAATCAACTAAGTGCAGCTCAATCCAAGGGTGGCTTTCATATTCTCTCACTAGGTTGTCGAGTAGAATGGCAATGGGGGGCTGGATTTGAAAGATGTGGTCGATGAGATCATCGTCATCAGGTTTCCCCCCTATAAGAACAGTATCTATGTTACAAATGGGTAGGGTGTGGTACTATACACTTCATATTCTTCTTCTTCATCCTCCAACCACAAGGGTAGGTCATGGGAAATGGAAGGTTGGGTAGGAGGATATAATACCAGTTGTTTGGACAAGAACCCATTCTTTATAGTCATGTTTCTAGCCCTGCAACTGATATAAGCATCGACAATGCCCAACCAAGGTCTCCCTAAAATGAGAGGATATCCATTAAACTTGGTTTTTGGCTGGAGAACTAGGAAATCTGTGGGTTACTCCCAAGAGTCTATTGAGACCATAAAATCCTCAACAATTCCTTCTGGAGCTACTATGGATCTATCTGCAAGTTGCAGAATAGTGGTGGTATTTCTAAATGCCCCCTTGGAGGTTGATTTTAAGCATATTTTCCTTGGTCATCACATTTATGGCAGCCCCAAGGTCAATCAAAGTGTGGGTAAATACGACACCATCGATGTGTACATCTACTGCTGGAATTTCAAGGTCCAGGTACTTCGAGAAGATCACCCTTCCCAACATTAAGTCGAATAGCTGCCCCACAACATTGATGGTGGGGGTGTCTTTCTTCTTTCTCCAAAGTCTCTTAAAGAATTTTTCTTTGATGAGCCTATTTAAATAGGGAAATCCTTGATTACCTGGAGAAGGGGTATTTTCACACATATTTTTTAGTTCTCCCAGAAGTTTACTCTCTTCTAGGGTGTGCTGCCTAGGGTGGATTTGGCACTCGAGAAAAGGAGGTTGATTTGTCTGAGTATTGCTCTCTTCCTTTTCCTCCTAAACCTATGCAGGGGGAGACGAAGGATGATTTTCTTAGAATACTCTTCCATACCTGAGGTTGATCTCATGTATATCCATAACATAAGCTGGATAGGACATTTTCCCATTGTAAACATGTTGTACCAGCTTGTTGTTACAGTTCGAATTGGGTTGGGTAGGCATTTGAGGCAACTTAGTTGGAGTAAAGTGGGAGAGTTGAGTTCGATATTGGGGTGGATGCAGTAAAGCAGGTGGTTGGTTGTGTTGGGGCCTCCACCCTTGTGATGGGTTGCTCCACTGAGGTGGTTGAGGAACACCTTGCTGGAATGGTTGGTTCATAGGCTGAGGGTGATATGGAGGGGTGTAAGGCTAGGTAGGAGGTGTAGGCCATTATAGAGGAGTGTGTACCAAGAATGCATAGGTTCATTCTAGTTTGTATGATAGTAGGAGTAAGGTGCTCCTTGCATGCCCTCTTGATATGATCGAGGCCCTTGAGGCCTTATCTGATTTAAGAAACATAGTTTCTCTGGTCCTTCTTCCCCACCTTGGTATACAAATTTGAGCCAAAGTAAGGAGGGACACTTACCTGTGGCATGATTCTCATCACACACTAAGGAAACCTCTATTAAATTTATTGGACATTCATTTCGAGGGTGCTTTCTGGTACATCTAGGGAAGAAGATATCGAAGGCCCTCTCTGCTTCCTCTTGCTTTCTCTTGATCTGCATTGTGTCCATTAGCAAATAAAAGGTGTGAAACATTAAGTCCTCCAACATATTCCCAATATCGTGCTTGATGGAGGTGGAAGAGGAAGGGGTGTTGGTCATGCTTTGGTTGGCTCTACCTTTCTTCCTAGCTGCCCTAGAGTGATTTCTAAAGACAATTTTGATGTCCTCAAAAGGAAATGGATAGATGTCTCCTCTAGAAAGCATATTAAGGGTTTCTATCACCTCTTCCCTAATCCCTCGAAGAATTACCAATTTGAGTGATCTGGGATGAAGGGTGTAGTTGGCTCTTTTATAGTTTAGTTGGAATCTTTCTTCATAATTCTCCAGGGATTCATCAGGTCCCAAAGTCATCCTAAATATCTCCTCTTTGGTTTCTTTGGATCTGCACTATTCTCTATGTCTGTTGTTGAAGGAATCTTTCATTTTGCATAGGTAGTGATGTTGTTCCCAGGCGAATCCATGAACCAACACAAGGTTTCATCCTTGAGGGTGGATGGGAATAGTTTTAGCTTCTGGTCATATGAGGTATAGTCATAGGTCCTGCAGAAAACAAAAAAATTGAACATGAAGGTATTAGGATGCTTAGAAGTAAGGCCATGGAAATGTGGAAGGGATGAGGGACTGAGGTTCTTCATTCTAGTTTCTTTATCTATTTCTCTAATGGGAAAGACTCCTTGGGTCCTCATTTCATCCATGGCTTGAATTGGTGAAGCAGGTTCCTCAGGTGAAGCAAGTTCCTCTTCTTCTCCAATATTTTCTTCAAATTTTTCAAGTGGTTCACCTATGATGTGCTCAACCTCAAAGTCACTAAAGAGGATTGAAGGGTGACTATTGAGGGATGTGTTGGTTTTTTGTAAGAATTTTCATTGGTTATCCCTACTACTATGAGGCATGAAATTCAAACCATTTTTTTATTTTCCAATATTTTGGAATTTAATGTAAAATAAAAGCATAAAATAATGCTAAAGTAGAATCAAAACATCTACTTAGACACCTCCCCGACAATGACACCAAAAATTAGTGAGCCCGGGCATTGCATCAAGTGCTGCAACTCCGAGAGGCTACTCAACTTTACTTTATCAACCCGAAGTTCGTACAAACTTGGAGGTGACACTGTTATATGCACAACATATGAGTTCTACTCATGTCGTTCTCTTCTCAATTCTACAATGAGGTGTTACTGCTAGGGTTACTTCTAGGAAAGGAAGTATGTCACACTTTTGAATGAAATCTAAGATTGGAAATAAATCATGACCATAACTCTATCAACAGGGAAAGAAACTATTCTAGATCATAATGATTCATCTAGCTATTTGTAAGAAAGCGAAATTCACACTTAAGATAATGCAAGAATGAAAATTAAACTAAGTATCATTCATAATTCAGATTGTTGAATTGAACTTGCAAAAAGGAAAACTAATCTAGGAACACATGCTGAACCAAATGACTATTTGAGTTCTATTTATCTTATGCGTAAATATTGTGCTTAATAATGCATCTATCCATGAGCTAATCACACATTTAAATGAATCTCTTTTGTAGCAAAAGAAGGAAGCATTAAGGTGACCTAAGAGGGTTCCTAACCCAAGGTTTCAGAGCTGAAGGTGTTTTGGAGGCTGGGCTAGGCTTAAATGAGGTGAAAGAGTGATTTTGGGATGAATGAGTGAGTGGTTGGCACTACTACAGGATTTCCTGTAGTGCTACAAGACATCCTTAAACGCTACAGGAAACAGGTCGAGGCTAGTTTGAGGCTAGAAATAGTGAGGAAAGGGTTAGGAGAGGTGGAATGAAAGTGTATCTAGGTAGATGAAGGGTGGCCAACCCCTAGATTAAGCTTAGAACTATTCACAAATCATGTCTTGCACCTCCAAGGTGGCTCTCGGTGTTGTGGTGGAGATTTCCAGAAATAGGGTTGAATGTGACTTTGAATGGAAGTTGGTCAATGAAGGGTGGAGACTGGAACTAATCATGATGGGGAAGTCCTATGTTTCTCTGTTCAAAACTGCAAAAAAACTACTTGTTCATGCATTCATCATTGACAAATCTATCATAACAATGGTGGAAAATATGAGTTGAATTTAAATAAACCTACCTATGCATTTGAAACTTAAATATACCTCTGCATCTACAACATGTCCATGATAAGCAAAGAAACCTATCTAAATTTTCCAAGAAATCATAAAATTAAAAGCAATTTTGGTCTATGGTGAAGATCTTCCCTACTCAAGCTCCAATGGAAGAGGTGAGAGAGAGAGGCTTTAGCACACATATTTGAGATTTTATAAGCTACTACGCATAAAATGAAAAGAGGTTAACTAATGCAACATGAAAGAACACACAAGTACATAAGAGAAACTGAGGCCAATGGATTGTGTCCTAACCCACAAGCTCAGCTCCTTGAAACTAACCTAATGGAGAAGAAACCGAATTCTCATTTTATTTCATAACCAATCTTGTACATAACATATGAAACTCATAAGTTTCTAATACAAGAGCTAAGAGTGATCTAGCTACCTCCAAATATTGAATCCTAGTGAGCTCTTCCTCTGGCCTATTTTTCCTAGAGGGTAGCTACCAAAAACTCCCTAAAACATAGTTGTTTGTGCCCTTGGGACTCGAGAAAAGTGGAGATTGGCTACCCTTGATCTTCCACTTGCTTGGTCATCTCTGATTTTGAGCTGTTAGAGGAGAATCTATAGGAGATATTGGCTGCCTTTAGGAGTTAAGGAGGTGGTCAAATCACCTACAATCACTCCTTGTTGTTTACTCTGAACCATGATTGTGCAATCTTCCTAAAAATGGCATATCATCTCGATTTTCCTGCATTTAAACCACATTAGGATTCGAAGTATGACAACCCTTACTACACCATATTCATTAAGAAACATATGAAAATAATGCAATTAAATGTGAGGAAGAGAGAATAATTAGGCTAAAAAGGTGGCAATTAACCACTTAAAATGTACCTAATGATGGTGCTCATTAATAAGCATGTTTTTATGACATATTCTAGTTATGGTTCTTATCATGTTTTGATTGGTAAATGACTGTTTATTGAATGCATGAACTAATAGATGTTATTGCATATATTTTGAGAGGGCATGAGACCTTCTTGGTGAATCTTAGATAAGTTTAAGGTCTCCATGATCAGATATGCATTCATGACCTATAGATTTCATGTTCACTATGTTTTTGATGAAATGTATGTCATGGTTACACTTGGTTAAGTCAAGTTATTGTCTAATTTTTGTGTTAATGGCTTTGTCCTAGTGTCATTCATAGTATTGGAAAATTTTATTAAGCTTTGGGCAGAGGTCTAGATACTAGCCCTGAAAAAGTGGCCCAAATTCTGGGGTCGCATGCTCATAACTGGGAATTTGAGACTACATTCACTAATATGAATGGTTATCCATGCAATTGAAGGGTTATATTCACTATTTTTCCTTGTTATGCAAGTGATTTGGAGTCCAAATCACTAAAAAGGAAACTTATCTCAAGGTTTTGGCACATGGAGTGATTTTTTATCTCCTAAATAAGGTCAGTAAAGTTTATGTTTGTCGATTCCACTTAATTGTACTTAGAAAGGTTGAGTCATGTCATAGTATCCCAAAACTCATGTCTACTCCAACAGGCTGATAAAAGTGGCTAAATGTGGGAGGTGGTGTTACATATTGGTATCAAAGCATGGTTCTAACACTTAGACCAAATGTGCTAGATGCATGTTGTTATGCATGCATTTTCATGGTTATGGTTTTCATGCATGAGGTCATCGTATGCAGTTGGTATTGTCATGAATGATGTTGGTATATTGATATGATTATGATTATACATGTATCGTGCTAATTTGGATTGGTTTTGCAAATGAGATAAGCCTCCCATGAACGTTATTGAGGTATGATTTTGATTATGGTATATATTTGGTTTATCTGACATGGCATGCCTATAGGAAGAAGCGAATCAAAGATGACGAGAAAAATGGTGGACTACATTTCAAGTGAATTTACATATCATTTGAGCATCAAGGAAATTAGTACTCTCCTGATCTAACAGATACATTAAAGAGTTTAAGGAAGAGATCTTAAGTTGCAAGGTAGATAATGACAGGTTGGTTGAGGCTCAAGAAATACTTGCAAGGACTTAATAAAATAAGGAAAATTTCAATGCAGTCATCCTTCAGAGTTTGTCATACTTGCATAGACAGGGATAGTTGAGGATTATTATAGAATAGGAAGAGAAGATTAATGGGGCATATGTTAGTAGGTCTCGGTCAGGATATAGGTTGGATAGAGGGGACACATTCAGAGGTGTAAAATCATTAGATACACCTAATAAGAGGACTAGTATGTATGGGTTTCATTCTAGTTCCTCATCTATGATACATAATCACCATCATCCTTATAGGAGTGAGTACTTGCCTGAGGATTTTAATAAAGTAAATCCTCCTACATTTGATGGAGATATGAATAAGTTAGAAGATGCATAATAATGGTTTCTTGGGATGAATAATTTTTTTAGATTGCATAACTATTCAAATAAAATGAAAGACAAAATAGCTAGCTTTAGTCTTAATGGGAAATTATATATCTGATGGGAAGATTTGAATAATTTCAGAGGCATTCGAGAAGAAGAGTTGATTTGGGATGAGTTTGAGATACTCTTCAAGAAGAAGTACCTATCTAAAAGGTATTATGATGACATATCCTCAGTGTTTTATGAGCTACAGATGGGTTCTATGAGATATGATGAGTATAATAAAAGGTTCATGGAGTTTTTGAGGTATGTTCCTTACCTCAAGGATGAGAAATAAAATATTCAAAGGTTCATCAATGGGTTTCTAACAGCATATAGAGATCGAATTGATTTTGATGAGCCTCAGTCGCTAGAGGAAGCCATCAGGAAACTGTAGCATTTTTATGAGCAATCAAAGCATAAATTTGAGCCTAAGAGTGCTTTGAAGGGGAATGAGAAAGTTAAATGGAAGTGGCCACTGAAGTGGGGAAGACCTCAAGATGCAAGTGAGAAAGAAAATGTTGCTCCTTACAAGAAGCATAATGCAGTTGAGAAGGGACATGGGTCAAAACTTGGAGAGAAGAAGAATAGAGGTGATGGTAGGGGACCGTTGCAGTGTTATATTTATGGTAAATATCATCGCAGGTGGTAAATATCATTGCAAGAATGATTATCCATTGTACTAGGGTGATCTGCAGTGCTCAGGAGGCATAAAAAGTTGGGGATTTTTTCCATAACATTCCTTGGATTTATGTAGTTGTGGACATCAACCAAGAATATCACTATGAATCCATTATTGGTATGGAAGGTAAACTCTATGATTAAGTTGTTTCTATTTTGATTGACCTTGGATCCAATTATAGTTATGTTAATCCTAACCTGCTAGATAATTTTGGTTTTAGAAAAGAAGTGCATGTAGATTATTGGTTGGTGTGGTTGGCTATAGGTACTAAGAAGAGAGTCCATCATTGGGTAAGAGCTTTTGCATTTGAGCTGAATGGTATGCCTAAATCAACACATCTAAATGTGCTTCCATTGGGGTCATATAGTATGATTTTTGGTATGGATTGGATGTACCTCCACAAGGCTAAAGTATATTGTTATGACAAGGCTATTAAGTGCCTGGATGTTAATGGGGAAAAGAGAATCTTTCAACGAAAGAAAAATCCTACATCGGTGAGGATGGTTACAACTATGAAGGCTAATCTTAGTTGTAGGAAGGGGTGTGTATTGTTTGCAGTTGATATTTCCAATGACAAGGGTAAGGATGTTGAGGATGCATAAGTCCTCAAGAGATACTTTTTCTTGCAGTAGTTTTAGGATGTATTTATAGCAAATATTTTAGATTTTCCTAACCATAGAGAAGTAGATTTTTCTATTGAGTGGGTACCAGGAGCAACACGAGCATAAAATGAACCTTACAGGATGAGCACTCCATATTTAATGGAATTGAAGTTGCAATTGAAGGAAATGCTTGATAAGGGATATATTAGGCCAATTGTATCACCTTGGGGTGCACTGATATTGTTCATGAAGAATAAGGATGGTACTCTCAGGTTGTGCATTGATTACATGCAACTAAAAAAGGTGACGATTAATAACATGTATTTGTTGCCTCATATCACTGACTTGTTTGATCAATTTAAGGGAGAAACTATGTTATCAAAGATTGAATTGAGATCAGTATACCATAGGTGCACATCAAAGAAGAGGATATCTACAAGACTGCTTTTTGGACCAAGTATGGGCATTACGTGTCTTTTGTGGTTCCTTTCAATTTGACTAATTCTCCATCTACTTTCATTTGTTTGATGAAAAATTTGTTGTGTCCTTACTTGGACAAATTTGCGATAGTATTCATTGATGAAATCATATTGATATATTTTAATAATGAGGAAGATAATGCAGAATGCTTAGCAACAATATTGATATTGCTGAGGGAGCAACAGTTATATGTCAATCTTAGTAAATGATTTTTTTTCATAAAAAGGTACATTACTTGGGACATGTTGTCTCCAAGGAAGGCATAGTAGTGAATCCGAAAACTATTAGAGCTATCATGGAATGGGTAGCTCCTAGGAATGTGGATGAGGTCATATCATTCATGGGGATAACAGGTTACTACAGGTGGTTAATCAGGAACTTATCACAAATTGCATATCCTATTACATCATTGGAGAGTAAAGGAAATACATTTGAATGTAAAGAGGAATGTGCAACTAGTTTTGAGCAGTTGAAGCAGTTCCTTACAAATGCTCCAGTTTTAAAGATTGAAAATCTAGATAAAGAGTTTGTGGTATGTACATATGCTTTCAAGAGAGGACTTAGTGGAGTCATGATGTAGGAGGAATAAGTGGTATGTTATGAGTCAAGGAAACTAAATGAGCATGAGAAAAATTGTGACTCATGATCTTGAGTTGGAAGCGGTCATTCATGCATTAAAGATGTGGAGGAATTATCTTCTTAGCAGGAGGTTTATTTTGATGAGTGACCATAGTGGATTGAAGTATCTATTTGACCAACCTAATTTGAATTTCAGGAAATCTAGATGGTTGGCTACCTTTAGTGAGTTTGACTTTGATATTAGATACGTTAAAGTAAATGAGAACAGGGTTGCAGATGCTCTCAGTAGGAGTGTGAAGGTAAACCATGTTGCAGTTGTGAGCTTTTATGAGATAGATTTGTAGGGATGGGTCTTGCAAGTAGGAAAACATGATGACATGTCTCAAAAACTTTAGCAAAGGTTACAATAGGGTACAAGTGACCAGGATGTGGATTATAAATTCACGAAAAATGGCTTGGTGAGGTTTAGGGACAAGATCTATTTGTAGAATTATAGTGAGCTCAAGAAGATTATCTTGAGGGAGTTTTATGTCAAGCCATATCCAGGTCACTCGAGATATCAAAAGATGATAACAATTGTGAAGAAGTCCTACTATTGGCCGAATTTGAAGAAGGAAGTGACAAAGTTTTTTGCTAGTTTTCTAGACTGTCGGCAAGTGAAAGCTGAGTGTAAGCACCCTGATGGTTTTTTACAACTTATTATGATTCCATAGTGGAAATGGGAACTCATTTCCATATATTTCATTAAATTTTTTTGAGGACATAGAAATAGCATGATTACATCATGGTTGTTGTTGATAGGTTGAGCAAGATATCTCACTTCATAGTGTTTAAGTCTGCTTATTCAGCCAGTGAGGTAGTGCAAGTTCTCATCAGGGAGATAGTGAGATTGCATGGTATTCCTAAGAATATAATATTTGATAGAGATGCCAAGTTCACTTCTATGTTTTTGAAGGAGATTTTTTTCAGGTTTAGGCCAACAAGATACTAGAGGATATGTTGAGGATGTATGTTATGCACCAAAAAATGAGGTGGGAGGAGTATCTTCCACTGGTGGAGTTTTCATAAAAATTGTTTTTTCAGGAATCACTGAGGATGAGTCTGTTTGAGGCTCTCTATGGGCGGAGTTTTAATAATCCCATCAACTATAGTGATCCAACGAATAAGGTCCTGATTAGACTGGATATGTTGGCAGAGTTGGAATAGGAAATGTAGGTTATCAATAAGCATATAAAGGAAACACATGATAGACAAAAGTGTTATGCAGATAAACATAGGGAATTTAAGGAGCTTCGGGTTGGGGAGCATGTGTACCTACGCATCAAGCCCAATAAGAGATCCTTGAGGATTGGATCATGTTCCAAGTTGGTACCTTGGTATTGTGGGACTTTCAATATCCTTAAGAGGATTGGACTAGTGACCTACAAACTTGCACTACCTCCGACAGTGAAATTCAATGATGTTTTCCATGTTTCATTGCTTAAAATATATGTAAAATATGTTGATCATGTGATTGATTGGTTTTTATTATAGGTGGAGCCAGAAGGAGAATTTCAGCAAGAACCTCAGATGCATATTGCAATAGAAACAACTTATGCTCCAAAACCAAGAAATCGAGCAAGTTAAAGTGCAGTGGAATCACTTTGGGCCTAATGAAGCTACATGGGAGATGGTTGATAAGATGTGTGTTATGTATCCTTCCTTATTTTTAGGTTGAGGAAAAAGAGTTTTGGTAGATGTACATATCTATGTATGGTTGTTATTGTAAACACTACGATGAGTAGTGTTATAAAGCTCCAATAAGCGTTATGATTGTCATGTTGTCATGTTTTTCATGTTGGTTTTTATTTTTAGCAGGTTGTTATTGTAAATACTGCATCGAGCTATGTTATAAAGCTCCATGGGCAGTATGTTTTGGTTTTCAATGTTTTTGATGGTAATAGGTGTCATAAAACACCGAGGACAGTATTCCCCTAAGGGGGAGTGGTCTGTAACAGCCCCAGGTTAAAATTTCATGTAATAAAGTTAACGAAGAAAAAATAACACCAAGGTCATGGGACACTTATTCGAAGATGAATGTTGGGAAAACATACTAGTGGACATCACTTGTTGTTTATTATGGATAAGGAAATTGGAAAAGGAACTCGAAAAGGCTTTCAAAAGGAATTATTGGAATTTATTTTTGAAAATAAAGGAAATATGAGAAGAGGGAGATAAAAGGTCACAATTTTAATGTGAGGATGAAATTGAAGGAAAATAGAGGGAAAATGAAGAAATTAGAAGCATAAATAATAAAAAGTCATCAAAGCATCAATTTTGGGCCTTTTTCAACTTATTTTTGGAATTGGTTTCAGAGAGAAGAAGAGAACTAAGAGGAGGATGCAAGAAATAAAACAAAGGAAAGAAAATACAAGAAAATGAAGTACAAAGAAAGTGAAGGAAAGAAAGGATCAAGCAAGGAAGAGTTGGATCAAGAGGCTACAATGGGATTACTTGCAGGTATTGAGTTGAATGTATGCTTTTCTTGCTAGTTTTGGAATAAATGGTACATGCATGTGTGTATTTGGTTAATTTGTTTTCATTAGCATGGGATTTTCCTGTTTTGACAATGGTTTAAGCCTTGCCTTTCCATTTCCGAATAACCATAATGTGATGGGATTCATTCTTGGTTCATATTTGGATTTATGGAAGGTTTTGGATATGGGTGAGGTGGTCTCAAGAAAATCCTAAGGGCTGGGAGTGGAGATGGTTTTCTCCGAGAAGCCCTTAACAATTGAGTGCAGATAGGAAAATTCCTCAAAGGATGGTGAAGGAATTCTGAGGCATTCAATCTTGGTTTTGTTTTGTTATCTCAGAATCGGTTTAGGTGAGATCACAGTAGTTTCAGGGTGGAGGTGGTTTAAACTCTAGATTCCTTGGTTGTATATGCATTGGTTTATCCCATGAGATCCCACATTCATGCTTGAAATATGGCATGGGGGTGATTGACTGAAAGAAATATTTGGTTCATCCAAATCTATGGTTGGTTGGTACATGGAAGTAATTGACTTGGTTGGATTTTTCATATGTTAATAAGAGCATGTTTCCTCTTATATATTATGAGTAAATGTTCTTGTTATTTTGTGGCTTGATGGTTGTTCTATCATTGTTATTATTTTGGTTATATGTTGGTTATAATAATGGTTTTATGGCAGATTCCAGCTATGGATCTTATCATGTTTTGATTGGTAAATGAATGGTTATTGAATGTATTACCTAATAGATGTTATTGAAAATATTGTGAGAAGGCATGAGACCTTCTTCGTGAATCTCAGATAAGATTCATATATCCATGATCAATGTGCATTCATGACTTGAATATTTCATGTTCACTATGTGTTTGATGAAATGAATTTCATGATTAGGCCTGGTTAGGTCAAGTTATTGTCTAAGTTTTGTGTTAATGGAATTTTCCTAGTGTCATTCATAGTTTTGGAAATTTTTATCAAGTTTTGGGCAAATTTTCAGAGACTATCCATGAAAAAGTGACTCAAACTCTTAGGTCGCGTACTCATAATTCAGAAATATATACTGTAGTCGATGGGAGTTAGGTTTATCCATGTGACTAGAGGGTTACAATCATTGGCTTTCTTTTTTATGCAAGTGACTGGGAGTCTAGATCACTAAAAAGTAAAATTATCTTAGGGTTTGGGAACCTAGGGTGGTTGTTTAGCTCTTATGGGTCTTGTAGCTCCTGGGGAAGGTCAGTAATGTTTCAGTTTATTGATTACACTTCCTTAACTATACTTAGAGGGTTGATTCATGTCATAGTATCCCTCATCTCATGTTTACCGCAGAAGGTCAGTGAAAGTGGGTAAATGTGGGAGGTGGCGTTACAATTGGGGTGTTTAGAACCCTTTTCTTGCTAAGAGGGAGTGTTAAATTGTAGCAAGAAAAGGATTCATTTGACTTGTTCCTTAGTCAAATGGAGAAATGAAGGTCAGTAACGTTTCAGTTTATTGATTCCACTTCCTTAACTATAATTAGAGAGTTGAGTCATGTCATAGTATCCCTTAGCTCATGTTTACCCCATAAGGCTGGTGAAAGTGGGTAAATGTGGGAGGTGGTGTTACAATTGGGGTGTTTAGAACCCTTTTCTTGCTAAGAGGGAGTGTTAAATTGTAGCAAGAAAAGGATTCATTTGACTTGTTCCTTACTCAAATGGAGAAATTCAAATTTCCACATCAATAGGATGACTTGAGTTTCAATTAGCAGGAGTGACATGGCCAAGTCACTTAGTTAAGTCAGTCAATTCGAGTTTGTGGGAAAGAAGAAGAAACTAATTTATCTAAACTTTATCCATGAATATAGTCGGTAAGAGTTCAGTTGAGTAGTTGTAACTATTTTTAACTCAATGATCTATCAGTTAACTAGTCAATTTAGTAAAAATAACCCTAGTCATGTAGGAAATTCTAATTTCCTAGTTGAGTGGAGGGAAAATACATAATTGTATTTATTGTTGTATACTAGAGAGTGTGTAGAATTTTACATGTAGCAGGTGAGGAGTTCTCTTAGGATTGTGCAAGAAAATAGGGGCTTTTCCTATTCTTTAGGAGCATGAATTGTGCAAGGAAATAAGAGGAAGTAGGAGGCCTATTTTGACAAACTATTGGCTAGAGAAGACTCAACAGGAGATCAATATTTCAATGCAAACTGAGCTTCAAGGATTGAATTTGTCATTTTAATAGATATATATATTCTACTTTGATATAATAGAAACAAAGGAGTTTTTTTTCTAGTTGGGTTCCCTAGTAAAAATTGTGTTCATTATGGTTGAATGATTGTGTATGTTTCTATTGTATGTTTTCCCTCCCACGGATTGAGTAGAAGAAATTTGTAACTATTGTTTTTAGTCTGAATTCATTAGGAGCTGAAAATTTTAAGTACTTATACATAATGGGAGTCAATGATATTTCAATGTTTAGATTTTCTTTTTCCTATTCAAGGAGTTCCCCGACAACTTCACATAGCCATAAAAATAACAACTAGGTTACCTAGGATATTTATACTTCTTGATACTGCAATTGATGACTTATCAAGGCAATTATGACAATCATATACCCTTATGAAAATTCGTTCACTATATCAACCATGAAGCATATGAAAAACCATCATGAAATCAAGATTCAAAAAATTCTCATTTCTATTAGGGCAACAACTTATACATTTCACATGAATATAAAGATAGATCATAAAAAATCCACTTACAAGTATAGTGAATATATCCAATCATCAAGAGAGATAAAAATAAAAGGGCCATATAAAGGCTTAGTGGAGTCCAATATGTGCCAAAATTAGTGGAAGAGCTCCAACTATAGTGATAAATAGGTTGTCCCCTTTGATCTCCAAGCGAATGACCTTTGTAGTTAGTGCTCCCAAGTGGCTGTGGGGGCATAAAACATCCTCGTGGGTCTCCAAGTGGATTGAAAAAAATTGTATCCCATATGTAATGGTTGGACGAATGATGAAATCCCTCCCTTTATCTCTCATGGTGAGACACAACTTCATTTAGGCCCTAGATCAACTTCCAAGTGTGTGGTGCAAGGGTGGAGTTTGTTGGGCAAGGTGGTCCAGGTGCATAATCATTGTCAAATAAGTGGAACACTAGCGAGGAATGGATGGTACTGATGGATCCCATTATTTGGAAATATGATCTCTATTATAGTGGAGGCCCATGGCTCTCAACGCTCACCCTAAAAATTCCAATATTACACTTTGGAGGGCTTCAACCCTGTATAGGGAGACCAAACCCAAGATGAAGACCCACTTTCAATCATGTATAAGATCCAATGTGTCTCCTCACCTTCCAGTACAACAAATCATTAATTCAATTGAGTAAATGAGCTTACAAAACATGGAACCAAGTGGACACTTCATAGTGCCATGTCCTTCCATAATGGGCTTTAGAGTGTACAAGTGTTTCCAAATTAAAAAATAAGGTTAACCAAGGACCCTATTTGGTGGTTTCAACTTTTAAGAGAGTGATAGATCCATGGTACATTCGTCATATGGAAGGTGTCATGTGATATAATGATGGAATAGGGTGGGGCATCAGGGGAAGGCTCCAGGACACATGCCACCGTACAAGGGTAGCTATGATAAAGGAAGCCCACACTTGGGTATAGAGATGTAGGAGGGAGAAATTGTGGTACATGAGTTACCTCAGCCTTTATTTTTACACCCTTCATATGGATTTTTTCCTTTTATTGATTTTCATTTATAACTGCTCAGGTCTTCAGGGGATGAGAGCATGATGTGTGTGATATAGCAGTGAATACCACCTTAAGTTTGCCCAGTTCATCCCCCACTAGTGGTTGGGACAATCATGGGTTACTTAGTGATGTAGGGGGCTCATATAGGGGCCTTAGGAACCAGGGTGATGGCCATGATGATAGGGGTAGATATCATGATGGCTTTTTCCCACGTGCTAAATTTGTATTTCCCATCCATATTTTTCATTTTATGGTATTTTTCTTGTTGAGAGTGGTCAAATTATGCTTTTAAATTTATTTTCAGTTGCATCAACCTCTGGGGTATCATTCCAGGTTCGACCCAAAGTGTGGACAAGGGGAGGGGGAGGCTAAATCATTGTGGAACCAATGGAAAAATGTGTACATAGATGGGAAATATGTGAAAAAGGGTTATAATGAGTGGAGCGGAGTGATTTTTGTGGTGTCAGATAGTGGGAAAACACGCGACGCAACCAAAATCATGATTACCCATGCAGTGCCACTCCTAAAGATAGTAGCCAATAAAGGAGATCCCATGGGATTAGAATACAAGGTTAACCACCAAATTGGACAAGCATAAAAGAGTACAAACCAATCTCATTATTTTTGTCGAATCCCCCCACTAATCCATTTTGAAGGTGTCCATGAAAAGTAAGAAAACGTACCCAACCACATAATTAAAAGAAATACCTTCAAGGTTGGAAGGCCCACCTTCAAACATACGATCATAACAGATGAGCGAGGAATCACAATGGCTAGATTAGGTGTTGGATATCGTGGCACATCGAGCTATCTAGCGGCTACCAGGGGATGCTAGCTGTCGGCTGAGTACCATCTAGGATAATTTTCCCCTATGGGTGTCACCCACAAGTGGTGGGTAATATTTGGCTCCAATTGTGACATTATCTCTCATAAGAGTGCACAAATGTACTCAGCTAGGGAGGTCATGAGAAAACCAACAATCTCTTTGGACATACCTACACGTTCAAAGTCCAAGCACACAGGGAAACATGTTTTTATGGTGTCTTATGATCACCCATGCTTAACATTAGGCCATAAAAATCAACAAGAAATAAAATTTACTATAGATGCAATTTTAATTTAAATGCAACTAATCCAGCATGATGGTATCATATGACATTAGTTCTAATGTGAAAAATCAATATACAATGCGTCCTAGTCTAATATTCATATAATAAAAGTTTAAGTATCAAGGAAAAGAGTGTTTCGACTTAATTTTTACTGGTTGCGACCAAAGTTCGTCGCCAAGTTTAACAATGTAATAATAGTCCTCACTAACTTTCCCATGAATCTTGACAAGAATGGGGTTTTTATCAACCAACACCATGTCCCAAAATTTGTACTACTTTTTAGGTTTCCATTTCTTGTTTTTCTTGTGATTAGGCCTTTTAAGGATACAAAATTCTTGAGAAGGAAGTATAGGGTATGGATTTTCAGCCTTAGGGATCGTGTAATAAGGAATTGGACCTGAATTTACCACATGAGTAGGATACATGGGTTCTATATAAATGGTGAAGGGAATTCCATCAAGTTTCATAATGGTGACATAAGACAAATCCCTCTGAAGTTGACCACCCAATGTGGCACCCCATTTCATAGACAATAGTATCCCCCATACATTGGGAATATCTATGACTACGACATTCATGAGTAATGATATTTCAAGGTTCATAGCTAAGAAAACCTTTAGATATTTTACGAGGCCTTCAACTTCGACATGTTGGCAGTTGAAATCACAAACAAACTTATACCTTTGGGTAGTGCTAAGATTTAGTTGCTTCATGACCTTTAATAGCATAATATTTATGGAAGCCCTAGAATCTAGCATACAATTGCGTAATAAGAGGTCACTGATAGCTAAGGTGAGTAATAATGGTTCATGTCTCAGGTTTGAGTTAGATAGGTGAATATTTTGTAATTTTATGGGTGTGTACTCTTCTCAAACACAAGGGACTTCTTGGCTTGCCATTGTTGTCGTGGTAATTTCACAATCTCGAAGTTGTGGAGGAGAATTTCATGTCCTTCCATGAATGTTGAATCCCTTGAAATCTCCCACTATCATCAGCACTGGGGATTGGATAATCCTTTTATTATTTAATGGTTACTTCACTAATTGGAGGATGAGTGTACGTTCCACCTAACATAATGTTGAAGGTGTGCGAATCCATGACATTAGATTTTCATCACTCTCTTCATATTAACTTTATTCTTCATCAATTTTCTCACTTTCAGAAGATGATTCTTGTTCTACAAAATTAATTGGGGCTAATGAGGAACTTGTGAAGATATTGGCTTACTTTCATCACTAATTTTTCTAGGAAAAGGCTTCTTTTTGGAATGAAAACTTGTCTTTTGGGCGTTTTCAAGGGCGGTGAACTTATTCATATAGAGCTTATCCCTTGAGTTAATTTCCTCATATATCTTGTCCATCTTCTTAAGGACCATGACAAGGGTTTCCTCATTTTTATCTTTAGACTTACTTTTATTATCCTCAACCTTAACTTTAGGGTGCTCGTTGATTTCAATTTTGGAAATTATCAAGTTTTGCTCAACTTCCATAAAAATGTCTTCGGCCCTGACCAGGGTATTGGGTTTCTTGTCTTTCAATGCATATGTTAGGTGACCATCCACAACCTTAATGAAATTTTCAAGGATATTTGCATCGGTAGGCCTAAGGTGATCAAGTATTTCTCTTACTAACCTATCAAAGTGTTGGATAAATTATTTAATATCTTCCCTTCCCCTACTTATGTGGTAAAACTTTTCAATGTTGTAATTCCATTACGCATCGCATGACCATATTTTCATGAAAACATCCTCAAGTTAGTCAGAGTCTTCTATTCTATCCGAAGGGAGAGAAAGATACCATTACCAACTTTTCCTTCAAATAATAAGGCAAATAAAATCATGATCCTATCCTCATCGTCAATGAATCTATAGGAAATCGTCTAATATAATTCCTCGAAATGATCATGAGCACTTTTGGTTGAATCTCCTTTGAATTTGGGCAACTAATAATTATATTTTTCAGGAAAAGGCTTAGGATTTTCACTCAATTTCAAAGGTTAAAAAACACTAGCCCTCTTTCTCCTAGGGACTTTGGTTTGGTTTTGATTTTCATTAGAATTGGAGGTGGTTTCCATATCTGGAGTTGAACTACCAACCTTTTCAAATTCAGTGAGAAGATTGGTTCTAACCAGTGATGGAGTTCATTCTCCCCTTCTTGTAGTGGCCCTAGTTAAAGGAGGAATGTGTTCACCTTCAAGCAAACTAGGGGAATGGATAATGAATGAAGTTGTCATAGGAATATTTGAAATGTTGTTAATGAATCAATTCCTAAATGATTCAAAAGGGAGGTATACTTTCTTCCTCCCTGGAAACAACTCCAAAATTATTACTGCTCAATCTAGTAGTGTCCTAGGAGAGGTTCCTAAAGAGTAACTACTAGGTCAAATGGAAAGAATGAAGCAATATCCCAATTCCACCTAAGCTAAATCTCCCCACTCTTTATGGAATTTCACCAATGGGAGGAGTCCCGGGAATAGGGAAATCACTATGAATGGTATATCAATAATCTATAAGTAGTGATATCAAGGGCCCATTCAAAGGAGAGGCTCACATGATGAAAGAGGCTACTTTCTCAAGAAGAAGGTGCATGATTCTCTAAGAAGGGAAAAATGGATTCTAGGCTTAGGGATTAAGGGTTATCTCATGAAAGGACACCCTAGACCTAATAATCCTAGGATAATAGGCCTCCTAAGGTGATTCTTATGAAATTTAAGTAATAAAGATGTGGGACCACCAAGTAGCCCAAGTGGACCCAAACAAGGAGGGATTTGGATGAAACTTCAAACAAAAGGATCTTGACCAAGTGAGGGAGGAGAAAAGGATCAAGGAGGTTATATTTGTCTTGAGATTTAGTGAAATGATCCTCAATGAATCATCCAACCAATGAGGCCTAGATCTACGAATGGGGTTGGATCTAGGGCTCAGAATAATTCCAAATATAGCCATAAGATTGATCTTAAAATTTGTGAGGGCCTAGAGGACACCCCAACGTCGTTATTGACAAAATCGCTCACCAAATGGGTGGCTGAAATAAAATTCGTGTGATGCCCTAGGAGACACTAGGGTTAGTGCTTAGAGAAAGGAAGAGAGGAAGGAGAAAATATTTTCGTTGTAGTGATCACCAAGGATTAGACCAGTGCCTAATTTATTGGGAGAATGGAGCCACTGAGATTTCGATGTTTAGAGTTTATTTTACCCAGTCAAGGAGACACAACCTCATCTAGGCCTTGGAACAACTGCCAAGTGTGGGGCAAAAGAGTGTAGCCATCTGGGTAAGGTGGTACAGGTGCATCATCATCGTAAAATAAGTGTAACACGAGTGAGAAATGGAGGGTACTTATGGATCCCATGATGTGGCAATATTCTCTCTATTATAATGGAGGCCCATGGCTCTCAACGCTCACCATAACAATGAAAATATGACCCTTTGGAGGGCTTGGACCCTATATAGGGAGACCAAACCCCAGTTGAAGATCCACATGCAATATTGTATAAGATCTAATGTGTCTCCTCACCTTCTAGTACACCAAATAATTAGTGCAATTGAGTAAATGAGCTTACAAACCATGGAACCAAGTGGACACTTCATAATGGCATGCCCTTCCATAATGGGATTTAAAGTGTATAGGTGTCTCCAAGTTCAAAAACAAGGAGAATCAAGGACCTTATTAGGTGATTTCAACCTCTAAGGGAGTGTCAGGTCCATGGAACATATATCATATGGCAGGTGTCATGTGATCTAATGATGGAACAGAGTGGGGCATCGGGGGAAGGCACCAAGCCACATGCCACAGTACAAGGGTAGCTATGTAAGGGAAGCCCACACTTGTGCATATAGATGTAGGAAGGAGAAATCATGGTACATGAGTTACCTCGTCCTTTTTTTTTCCACCCTTCTTCATATTTATTTTTTCCTTTTATTGATTTTCATTTATATTCACTCGAGGCTCCAGGGGATGAGAACATTATGTGCATGATATTAGTGATGCAGGGGGCCCATATAGGGGCCCTAGGTACCAAGGTGATGGCCATGATGATAGAGGCATATTTCATGCTTTATTTTCCCCATATGCTAAATTTTTTTCCCGACCATATTTTTCATTTTATGGTACTTTTCCTATAGAGACTGACCAAATTATTCTCTTAACATTTCTTTCAGCTGCATCAACCTCCAGGGTATTGTTTCAGACCTGACCCAAAGTATGGACAAGGGGATAGGGAGACTAAATCCATGTGGAACCAAAGGAAAAATGTGGACCCGGATGGGAAATAAGTGAAAAGGGGTTATAATGAGTGGAGGGGAGTGATGTGTGTGTTTTTGAGCAGCGGTACCATGCAACAAAAATCGATATTTCTCATGTAGTGCCACTCCTAAACCTAGTAGCCAATAAAGGATATCCCACACGATTAGGATACAAGGTTGACAACCAAATTTGACAAGGAAACAAGAGTAAAAATCAAGCTCATTCTTAACGTCGAATCCCTCCATTAATCCATGTTCAAGGTTCCCACGACAAGTAATAAAAGCACCAAAATACATAATCAAAAGTGATACCTTTAGGGTTGGAAGGCCCACCTTCAAACATATGATCATAACATATGGGTGAGGAATCATAACGGCTAGCTCGGTGGCAGAGATGGTGGCACATCGAGCTATCTGGTGGTTGTGATGGGTTGCTGGATCTCGATTGAGGACCATCTAGGAGAAAAATTTATCCTGTGGGTGTCACCCATGGGTGGTGGGTAATAGGTTCCACAAGGTGTTAGATTCCCCCTCCACTTGTCCACACTTTGGGTCAGGCATGAAACGATGCCCTGGAGGTTGATGCAACTAAAAATAAATATAAAGGCATAATTTGGCCACTTACAATAGGAAATGTACCATAAAATCCAAAATATGGTCGAGACATAAAAATTTAGCACGTAGGAAAAAGCCAAACATGAGTTCTACCCCCTTATCACTATCAGCCATCACCTTGGTTCCTAGGTCCCCTATGAGTTCCCCTTGCATCATTAAGGAACCCATGATTGTCCCAACCCCTGGTGGGCGATGAACTGCCCAACCTTAAGGGGTAAATCACCTACATCATATGCATCATGCTATCATCCCCTAGAGCCCTGAGTATTATAAGGAATAAAAATCAATTAAAGGCAAAAGAAATATGAAGAAGGGTGGAAAAAAAAAGGTCGGGGTAGCTCATGTATCAAAATTTCTCCCTCTTACATTCATATACCCATAGCATGGGCTTCTCGCATTATAGTTTCCCTTGCACGATGGCATGTCGCTTGGAGCCTTCCCTATTTCCCCACTCTGTTCCATCATCATTTCACATGACACCCGCCATTTGATAGATGTACCATGTGTTGATTTTTGGTAGCATAGGAAGTGCTCTAAGTCTAAAATTTTGTGAGGAGGCTTTGACACATGTATGCCAAAGAACCCAAAAATAGTTTGTGGAAACTCCACTCAAACATGTTTTATTAAAATAATTAATTATTTTAATGGTGACCCTAAGTCTAAAATTATGGAAATTAAATAATTAGAATTAATAAAAAAGAGTGTGAATCTTTCAAATAACATGAATCAATTCAAGTTATGATCGTAACCGTTGATTAAATATCTAATCTTGGTCTTTGATTTCTCAACGAGGATATTATAAAAGAAGACTCGGGTCATGTGGAAAACATAGATGCTCATTTTTCTAAGTAAAATTGATTTACTCAGTGGATGAACTTCAACAAGAGAAATCGTTCTAGAGGGAGAGTTACAGGTGGAGGAGAAATAGAGAGGGTTCAACATCAATCCATTGTGTAGGAGCAGGTGACACAGTGGTAGGAAGGGACAGAGTAGTGGCTGGAAGGGACATCGCAAAAGACAATGTAGAGGTGACATAGATCTGCGCAATATTCACGCAGAGTCAACATAGGGGTGATGCAAGAGGCCGAGGAGAGTCATTCCTGGGTCATTTCTCATCATAAAATTTGTGAGGAATTTCTCCAGTGTTATCATAGATAATTTCTCTTTGTTACTATTGATTGTAAATTGTACAAGAAGATTTTTATGAAGAATAATATAAACCCTCATCTGTTGCAGTGGTTTTCCCACATTGGGTTTTTTTGGGGACAGTTGTCCAAAATATCTATGTCACCCTTGTGCTAGTATTTCCTTGTTGATTTACTCAATAATTTTTAAGTATGCATTTCAATTTATTTAGATATTTACTGAAGAGATTGTTGCAAATAACTTGTTTTTGAATAATAATTAGAAGAAATAATATCAGATAATGCAGTAGGATTTCAAGTTCAAATTTTCACATGATATCAGAGCAAGGTTAGGCAAGCAAGCAAGAGGGTCTACGCCAAAGTGAATTCGTGGAGCTACCTTGGCAGCAAATCACATTCCTAAAGGGCTTACAAATTCCTTCTACAGAATTTGTCAGAGAAGGGAAAAGCAAAGAGAATATGTAATATCGAGTTTTGTCAGAGTTGGCCTCAAGGATGGAAAAAGAATGTGCTTGTATATCGAGCACTACATCATTATATGATTGGTATATTGAAAGCAAAGCTTCAACTCATATGACATGAGAAAGAGATCATTTCTATAGCTATCAAGAAGAATGGATGGATTTCCAAATTACTATGGGAAACAAGACAAAATGTACCCGGGAAAAGGGACCGTAGAATTTCAGACAAAAGCAGGAGAGAGTCTCTGAGCCACTAATGTGCTACATGAGCCAGGTATGGGAATGAATTTACTTTCAGTGTCTCAATTGCAAGACAAGGGATACGACATTTAATTTATTGGAAGAAAGGTCTATGTCAAACATCCAAGCTGGAAGAAGAAGGCTCAAATTGGGACTTGAAGAAATAAACTATACAAGTTGTAGCTCGAGTCTCTAATGGCACTGATAGGCAACAATCTAAGCGGTGAGTTAGATTTGAATGAGCTATAGCACAGAAGAATGGGGCATCTACACCATGGAGCTATGAGAATTCTCAAAAAAACAATTACAAGAGTTCCAATTCTTGGTACCAGACATGATGACGTATGCAAAGGGTTCGTTCTAGACAAATACGCTAAGGCATCGTATTTGAGGAGCAACAATAGGGAAAACAATGTATTGGGACTAATAAACTCAGATATTTTTGGCTCGATGTCCACTAGAGCTCTTGGTGGAAGTGAATATTTTGTCACTTTCATATATGACCATTCCATGGAAACTTGGACTTACTTCCTAAATATCAAGGATGACGTCTTTGACAGGTTCATAGAATTTAAAGCTTTGGTATAAAATATGACGGGGAAGAAAACGAAGGTATTGCGCTTAGATAATGGTGGTGAATATATTGATAAGAAATTCACAGATTTTTGTGCAAGGGAGGGTATCAGAAGATAATGGACCGGTCCTTACAATCTGGAGCAGAATGGAGTTGTAGAACGAAAGAATAGAACTATTGTTAGGGAAGCAAAGGCAATGTTGTATGACCGGGATCTTCCGAGGTTTATGTGGGAAGAAGCATGCAACACAACTGTATATATTTAGAACATGACCCCTCATATAGCATTGGGAAAGACAATGCTCGAGAGAATCTTCACAGGGATGAATTCGGAGGTAAGCAACCTCAAGATTTTCGGGAGTGTGGCGTATTGCCACGTTCCAGATGAGAAACAGAGCAAACTAGATCAGACTGCTGAGAAAGGGTTTCTCGTAGGATATAGTGAGACATCCAAGGCATACATGATCTATATTTCGGGTAATAAGAAATTTTTAATAAGGAGGGATGTGAAATTCATGGAGGATCGAGCCTTTATAATATCCCATGAAATTCCTATCGAAGAACAATATAAATACGAACCTCTTGTCCAGCAGCAGCTAGGAGAGGATCCAATAGATGGACAACCATCAGGATCTAGCACTATGACCAATAATAGTATTTATTCAAGAGAAGAAAATCTAGATAGCTCGCAGCAGATGGGACAGTAAGACGAAGAGATGATTAAGCCACCCACTACCATTGGTAGAATCAATAGAGAAGTACAAAAAAACCTTAGGGACCTAGAGGAGTTTGTTGGGGCTCCTAGAATCGAGAAAAGGAAACATAGATAGCCTGACATATACCAAGCTCTAGTAGCACAGGTTATCGAGCCCTCTAGCTTTCAGGAATCCCTTCATCATTAAGTCTGGGTAGATTCTATGGTAGAGGAGTACAACTCTATCATGACCAATGATGTCTGGGAAGTCGTATTGAGGCCCCAAGATAGATCAATTGTAGGGTCCAGGTGGATCTACAAGATTAAGTATGTTGCAAATGACAGCGTAGATAAGTACAAGGCTAGGTTCATGGCTAAGGGATATGCTCATATAGAAGGGATATACTATGAAGAAACCTTTGCCCCTGTAGCCAGATATACCTCTATCATATCCATTATATCCCTTGCGGCATAGATGGGATGGAAGATTCACCATATGGACATCAAGACTGCATTCTTGAATGGGGTGATAGAACAAGAGGTTTACATCAAACATTCGAAAGGCTTCGAAACACATGAGAAGAAGACTCATGTATGTGGGTTGAAGAAAGCCCTGTATGGACTCAAACATGCACCTAGAGCATGGTATGGTCGAATTGATGGATACTTGCAGTAGATGGGATTTGTCAAGAGTGACGTTGATCCCAATATCTACTACCTCATAATAGAGAATGAGCCTATGATTTTAGTATTGTATGTAGATGATCTATTTCTGACAGGATCATCTAGGCTCATCAAAGACTACAAGAGGAACCTGGTAGATGAATTTGACATAAAGGATTTGGGGCTGATGCACTCTTTTTTGGGATTGGAAGTTTGGTAGTAGAAGGGAGAAATATTCCTTGGGAAAGGAAGATAGAATTGATTTGCATTCTAAATAGATTTAGAATGCAGGATTGTAGACCCATAGCTACTCCAATGATCACCAATTGGAATAAATTTGATGCATCTAAAGATAAAGAAGTGGACCCCACCTTATACAAACAACTCATAGGATCTCTCATGTATTTGGTCAACACCAGGGCATAAATTTGCTATGTTGTTGATTCCCTCAATAAGTTCATGGTAGAACCAAAGAGGGCACATTGGGCAGAAGCTAAGCACGTTCTCCAATATATCCAATGAACAGTGGGATATGTATTAAAATACACCCGAGGCAATGACATTGTTCTGCATGGATTCACATATACAGATTGGGAAGGAAGTTCGGTGGATCAGAAAAGTACTACAGGGTACTGCTTCAACATTGGATCAGGTGTGACTTCCTGGTGCAGTAAGAAGCAAAAGTATATAGCATTGAGCACAGCTGAAGCAGAGTATATGGTAGCCAACACAACTTTGTGTGAGGCTATATGGCTTCAAAAACTACTAGTGTATTTATTCAGAAGGAAGATGGAGGCAACCAATAATCTATGTGATAATCCGAGTTTCATCAAGCTCCATAAGAATTCAATTTTTCATGATCGATCGAAACACATAGACATCAGGTGTCATTTTATCAGAGACTGTGTTAAGCGGGGAGCAGTACAATTACAGTACATTCCCATAGGAAAACAGGTAGCAAACATTTTCACCAAGGCCCTAGGAAGAACAAATTTTTTTTATTCCAGGGAAAATATGGGGATGATTGAGAATCTATTTCAGTAATGGATGAAGCAACACTTAAGAGGGAGCTACAGTACGAATGCAGCAGTGGTAGTGGCAATGTAATGGGAAGCAGCATCATAGTGATTGATGGATAAGTTGTCAGGTGTCAGCAATGCAGAGGATGCTTCAAGATCATAATAGTATGCAGCAGACATACTGTTAGAGAACTTCCTCACTAAGAGGGAGTGTTGATTTTTGGTAGCATCGGAAGTGCTCTAAGTCTCAAATTTTGTGAGGAGGCTTAGAACCGTATTCCAAGGAACCTATAAATAGTTTGTGGAAATTCCACTCGGAATATGTTTTATTAAAATAATTAATTATTTTAATGGTGACCCTAAGTCTAAACTTAGGGAAATTAAATACTTAAAGGGAATTAATAAAACAGAGTGTGAATCTTCTAGAAAATATAGATCAAGTCAAGTTATGATATTAGCCATTGATTAGATATCTAATATTGGTCATTGATATCTCAACGAGAAGATTATAAAAGAAGACTCGAGGGTCATTTGGAAAACACACTAGTGCAGACACTATGTTGCCTAAGTAAAATCAATTTTCTCAATGGCTGAGTTTTAGTAAGAGAAAATCAATACAAAGGAAGAGTTCCAGGTGGAGGAGAGACAGAGAGGGTTCAAAATCAATTCGGGGTGCAGGTGACACAGTGGCAGGAAGGGACATTGTAGTGGTCGAAAGGGACAACGCAGAAGACAACGTAGAGGTGACGCAGATCTATGCAGTATTCATGCAAAGCCAGCGTAGGGGTGACACAGGAAGCCCATGAGAGTCATTCCAGGGTCATTTCTCATCAAAAAATTTGAGAGGAATTTCTCCAGATCATAGAGAATTTCTCTTCATTACTGTTGATTGTAAATTGTACAAGAATATTTTGCTGAAGAATAATAGAAACCCTCATCTGTTGCATTGGTTTTCTCACATTGGCTTTTTCTGGGGAAAATTGTCCAAAATATCTGTGTCACTCTTGTGCTAGTATTTCCTTGTTGATTTGATCAATAGTTGTGAAATCTACATTTGAATTTATTTCGATATTTACTGAAGATATTTATGCAAATAACTTGTTTCTAATTAATAAGTAGATGAAATAATATCAGATAATGTAATAGGATTTCAAGTTGAAATTTTCACACCATGGAGATGTCACTCCCTTAGAGGTTGATAGAACTTAATAGGGTCCTTTATTAACCTCCCTTGTCAAGCAAGGAAACACATGTACGTTTTGAAGCCCATTTGGAAGGGCATGCCCCCATGAAGTGTCCACTTATGCCCTTGATTATCAAGCTTATTTACTCAATTGTAGTTATTATTAATTGTACTTGAAGGTGTGGAGACAAATTAGATCTTATACATGATTGCAGGTTGGTATTCATCTTGGATTTGGTCTCCCTATATAGGCTCCAATCCCTCCAGAGGGTCATAATGACACTTTTAGGGTGATCATTGACAGGCATAGGCCTCTTCAATACCACAAATTGCCTATTCGAGCCCCAATCATACCACGTTGCCCTTTTGAACACACATTAATACTTGACACTTGGCAACCGATCTAGAGCCCAAATGAGGTTTGTCTTTTCCAGAGATACATGGGAGGGCATGTGTGATATTCTATCCCTCACTGATGGAGCATCGAATTTTTGTGGAGCTACATGGAGCCCATGAGAGCATTACTTGTACCCCACAACCACTTCGGAGCACCATAAGATATTTTTCCTAGAAATCAAGGGGAAACACCCCTTGATCATCATTTATGGAGCCCTCCCTCTTCATCATGGCATATTGAGGACTCATATTGGCCTTACAAGGACCCTTTGCACCATTGTTTTATCATTTTGATGTCATTAGGAAGGTTTATTTCGCACATTTGGGCTATTTGGTGAGCTTGTCACCAAATTATTGTTATTTTGCACATTAAAATATTACTAGGGGTTTAATTAGGCTAAATTATACCAAATCAAACTTAATGAGCCTCATATTGCCTCCTTTATATTTTTCATCATGACTTGGATTTCGATCTCTCTACTTGAGAAATTCATACCTGCAATTTTGGACGAAATTTTGGATGTTGGGATGCACTTTGACATTTAGAAATTTTCACTAACTTTTCTTGGAGCCTTTTTTTGCAATATTGATGGATGGATATACCCTTATTGTCTTGTAAATATATTTTGATCTTATATTTGACAATGCTACATGTCTAATGTATGGAATGCATTTTCATGATCTTTAATGTGCCCTAATTAATGCGTATTTGTGAGAACATTAAAATTATTGGAAGTATTGCATGCATTACTCATGGAAAATGATGAATGAATGTTCCTATGGGTTATTACTACAAATTGAAACCTTGAAACTCCATCAAATATTGGCAATGAAGTATAAAATTATTTTGTAGCTGTGAATTTGCCTCCTCTAGGGTTAATGAAGCTACTAGGTCTCCTTGAAAAGTGAAGCCATCAAATCTAAGTAATTCTTGACTCCATTTTCCCCAATAAGTAGCCATTGATCTAGAAATCCTTGGTTATCACCTTCTCATTGAAAAATCTCTTTTTCTTCGCCTCCTTCTCTCTCTTTTCCTCATCTCTCAAGGCTAAAGGAGCCTCTCTAGGGTTTGGTGAGAAATTTTAGGGAGGAGGGATTTTGGATTCCGTCTAGACATAACTCTTCCTTAGCGTCTCCTCTAGGCATCCACAAGTTTGAATGAATTCTGACAGTTGAATTTCATTTTATTTGATGCCCTAGTTATCATACCAAGCAGAAACCCTTGAAGTTTCCCTTCAACTTAGGGATTTCGTGAAGGTTCATGCTTGAGTAGCTTATCATTTGAAACCTTTTCTCCTGACTATCTTGACCTTGGATGAACTCCCACCTTTTCAAATATCTCAACCCTACATCTCGTATAGTCTTTTCTCTCAAGGGTTTTTTCATAGAAAGTCATCCTAGCTTATCCCAAAGCTCACACTTTAATTGAACCTTTCCACTAAATGAGTCATCCTTGCCTCACTTCGGATCCTATCTTAGACACATTAACCACAAGTGAGAGATACTGGGATGCCTTCCATCTGTGAAACCTGAGAATAGAAGGGGACATAGGTTGTGGTGGCACTAGGATTTTGTCCCAAATTTTTGTTGCACTCTCTAGCTCTAGCCTATCTACTAGGCCTACTAGTTCATGTAGCAACAATACCTTAATACTTTTTATTTGAGTTCAGAATCATAACTGTTTATGAACATAATTTAAAACCATTTCACATGACATAAAACATGGATTTTTTCATATAGTTAGAAAATGACCCAATTAAACATTGAAAGATATGGAAGAACTATTTTTGAATAAATATAAAAATTACTGTTAAACAATAAAACCAAAAAGGAAATTACAAAAAATAAACCAAACATTGAAAGATAGGGAAGAACTATTTTTGAATAAATATAAAAATTATTTTTAAACAATAAAACCAAAAAGGAATTACAAAGAATAAGCCACCAAGAGGATGAAAGATTCAAAGTCATGAATGTGAACCCTTTAAAATGTCCACAACATTGTAATAATAATAAAAAAAAAACCAATTAAGAAACATCAAAAAAATGTTCATTTTAAAAATATAGAATGATTCATCTCGTTAGAAAATAATGGGAGGAGGAGATGAAATAGCAACACCAATATTTTTTAAAATTTGTGTCTATATTAAGTATTAACACAAAGGGAAAACACACGTCAACTATTAAACCATGAAAACAAAATAAGAAACTTGAGATGGGAAACATCAAAATTTGACAAGAGGAGAACTAAGTAATCTATTACGGAATTTTTGGACGATATATGTCATATAGTTTAGCATAATTAAAAAGTGTGTTTGGAGGAGAGGAATCACATTATCGATTAGTGGCATTTTTTCTACAAGTTAAAATGACATTTGAAATGCCATTAAACTATGTATCAAGTTCAAGGATAATGGGTTATATGTAATGAATTTCATAGTGGAAAATTGTCCAAAACTCATTTATATTTGTAGAAATTTTGTGATTTAATCTCGGTTTTCAATTTCTTTTTATTTTCCCCATAAAGTTAAATGCTCATTCTTATAGCCATATATTCAACAAGCTGGAAAAATAAATATTTTCTGAAAACACAAAATTTGAAAATTTCACAGTGCTGAAATGCAGAAATAAAAACTCAAAAAAATAAATCAGCCACACAGAAATTTGACACGTTGATTTTTTGTCAATATGACTTTGGAAAAACCCCCTACAACTCTTGGGGAAAACCAGTTCGAAAGCTCTTCTTTATTTCTGATAATTTAGCTTTTACAGTGAGATATAAATACTCAAATAATTTCAGCAAGTAACAAATACAACTTATCTCGTTTTCCGTGCTTAACCACTGCCTCAGAAAATGTGCAAACAGCAAAACAGAAACAACAATAAATTTTGTATGATATTCCTCATTTTGTGTGCAGAACATCAATAAATGTTGTTGTACGACTTCCTCGAAAAGTATGCAGAGGAACAACAATAAATGTTGTACAAAAATTGCGTCAGTTTCTATGTAGAAAAATAACAGCAGGCTGTACAGCCTGCCTCGAAATTCATGCCACAAAAACAACAACTTCTCTCCCTCAAAATTTGTGCCAAAAACTGTACGGCTACCTAGGAATGCGTACCCAAAGCTGTTGTACGAAAACTTCCTTGAAAAACATGCCCAAATTGCCTTGAACTGTGTGCCAACTCTTCTATATGGATTTGCTGAAGTGTTTCCTCGGTATGCATGCCAAGGTTCTGTTCTCCTTCTCCTCACTACTCAGAAATCTCCTTTGCTCTCTTCTCCTTCTCTCAATATGCTCATGAAAGAATGAATGATCTTTTCTCTCATTTTCCTCCTTTAACCTAACCCTAAGTGACTTTTGGGGAATCTCATCCCTAAATCCAATGGCTGATAGATTTAGATCTAGGGCTGAGATTAAAACCTCAATTAAATCTCACTTTCTATTTTTTAATTCACCCCACTTTAATAAAGACCCTCTTAGTCATTTATTTCCAAAGTCACTTTTCACTTTCTAATTTCACATTGACTTTATTAAAGTCACTTTAAATTAGACTTAGTAACTTTATCACTTAAAGTCACTTTTAAATTAGATTTGACTCTATAACTTTATAAAGTCACTTTAGGAGAAAAATTAAATTCTTTTGAACACTTTTCCCTAGGCCAAAGATCAAAGCCTTAGGGAACCACCTGTCCTCCGGTAACCAAATTTCAACACTCCCTCTTACCGAGGAATGTGTTCCTCACCACACCCATCTTGTCTCTGAAGTAGACATGCTTGCCCCGTGGTAAGGCTTTGGTAAGAATATCTGCAACCTGCTCATCAGTGGGAATATACTCAAGCTTCACAGCTCCTTTCTGAACATAGTCTCTGATGAAATGATATTTGATCCCGATATGCTTTGACTTGTCATGAAATACTGGATTCTCTGTGAGTTTAATGCAACTCTGATTATCACAGTAAATCACTGAAGGTCTCAACGGCTGACCAAATAAGCCAAACAACATCTTGTGAAGCCATATGGCCTCACAACTAGCTAGACTGGCTGCCATATACTCTGCTTCCGCTGAACTCAATGCTACTGACTGCTGCTTCCGACTGAACCATGACACCACTGCCGAACCCAACCCAAAACAACACCCTGAAGTGCTCTTCCTATCAGAAGCACAACCTGCCCAATCAGAATCAGTGTAACCTGCCAATCTCACTCCATCCCCCTGCCTGTAGTCCAGACCATAATCCACTGTCCCCTGCAAGTACCGCAAAATGTGTTTTGCAGCCACCCAGTGAACCTTCCTAGGCTCACACATAAACTGACTCATCGTGTTGACTGCAAAACAAATATCTGGTCTAGTGTTTACCAAATACATCAAGGAACCAATCAGCTGCCTGTACAATGTGGGATCCACCAACTCGGAATCCGAAGCATGAAGCTTCTTCCAGTTGGTGATCATCGGTGTCGACATGGGTCTACAATCCTCCATGTGGAATCTTCCAAGGATGTCCACAATATACTTCCCCTGTCCCAGGAAGAAATGCCCCTCCTCCTGCCACACCTCCAAACCCAAAAAGTAATGCATCAAGCCAATGTCCTTCATCTCGAACTCCGACGCAAGATCTCTCTTGCAGTGCTCTATGAGTCTCTCTGCACCCATAATGACCAAGTCATCCACATACAACACCAGAATGAGAGGCTCCTCACCTATCACAATATAGTAAAGGTTCGGATCTGCCTCACTCTTTGTGAAATCCATCTCCTGCAAGTATGTATCTATCCTGGAGTACCAAGCTCTGGGAGCTTGCTTCAGGCCATAAAGGGCCTTCTTCAGTCTGCACACATGGGACTCCTTCCCATGCACCTCAAAGCCCTGTGGCTGCTCAATGTACACCTCCTCGTGTATGAAGCCATTGAGAAATGCGGTCTTCACATCCATCTGGTGGATCTTCCAACCCATCTCTGCTGCTATCGATATAATGGAGCGGATCGAAGTATATCGAGCCACGGGAGCGAAGGTCTCCTCATAATCAACTCTCTCTACCTGGGAGAACCCTCTAGCCACAAACCTCGCTTTGAATTTCTCAATGCTGCCATCTGCAGCATGCTTTACCTTGTAAAGCCATCTGGAAGTAACCATGGATTTGCCCTCAGGCCTTGGCACCACCTCCCAAACATCATTCTTCATGATAGAAGAATACTCCTCCTGCATGGCCTCTCTCCAGACCTGCGGGCTAGCTGCCTCCTCATAGCTAGAAGGCTCAGAGTCAAGGATGCTGGTAGCCATTGCCATATAGCTACAAAACCTCTCAGGTGGTCTGCTCTCTCTGACCGGCCTCTTAGGCTCAGCAACAGATGTGGCATCTCTCAAGGTGTCCTGAAGCTACTTGGGCTTCCTCCTTCGAGCACACACTTCCCCCACCAGAGAGTGAAACTCAGGTCTTCTTGGAGTGATCATCAATGAATAAAACATAGTACTCATATCCACTCAAGGAAACATGATACATCCGACCGCTCACATCAATAAGAATCAAATCAAGTATATGAGTCGATCTGTTGTCACTACTGGGAAAAGGGGATTTGGAAAAATTCCCCACACACATCCTCTGCATGTATCTAGGTGATCAGTACTGAAATCTGACGCACCTGTAGTGATCTCCCACAATATCCTCAAGGCTCCATGATACATGTGCCCCATCCTGCAGTGCCAAATCTTGCACAGCTCTGAATTGCTAGCTCTACTACTGGTACTACTGTTCAATGCCAAAAGGGGCTTAAATGCAAACTTGTACACCTTTGCATGGCGTACACCAATCACTCTAGTTGACTCAGCTGGAGCGCCCCTGGGATATATAAGCACCTATCCTCTAAAGAAAATTACCTCATACCCTCTGTCCTCCAATGCTTAGATGAATATAAGGTTCTTCCTCATCCCTAACACATATAGAACATCTGAAACCTTCAAGGGAGGTTTGGGTTCCCTATCAAATGTCAATGTCCCCACACCGACTGCTCTAACAATGTTTTCATCTTCGAGTACTACCTCTATATCAGTGCCACTCTCTGAAAGCTCCTAAAAGTACTCATGGACTCCTGTCATATGACGTGAAGCCCCATTGTCAACATACCATATACTTGAATATGCTCTGCTAGTGGAGGGAAATGCACACTCCCTCTCACCCTTCGTGGCAGGTGATCCTACACTAGTGGACTCACAAGCAATGAACCCTAACTCCCGGCCAAAGCTCTCTGAAAAGTCCTCTATCTCTGCTGATGTTGCCATGGTCTTGTTCTTCTTCTTTTTCTTCTTCTTCTCCGGACAAAAAACTGCATAGTGTCCCATCTTCTGAAAATTCCAACACTTCACCTTGGAATAGTCCTTATCCTTGTTTAGCTGCTTACCTTTACCTTTTCCTTTGCCCCCATCACCACTTGTGGAAGCTTGCTTCTTTCCCTTGCCTTTCTTGCCACCTGCTAACAGTGCTACATCCTCATCCTGTTCAACTGGTTTGGTTGCCCCAAGTTGGTTCTTTGTGAATTTGTTTTGTATGCAATCATCCCAGAACCTCTCCAAGTGGGAAAGTTCTCACATGCAACAATCCCTTCAGCAAAGTTTAGCCATGAACTGGGAAGACCATTCACTGCAATCCGCACCAACTCAATGGGTGGAACGACCTCTCCAACTGCTGTCAAATCATCTCTCACATTTGTGATATTTGTGAGGTATGCAATAGCACTATCTGTCTTTCCCATCTTAATGGCCTTCAGCTTCTCTCTTAGGACCATTTTTCTGTTCTCATTGGTATTCTGGTAGAGATTGGTCAAGACTGTCCACATCTCATGAGAAAGTATCTTTCCTCTCACATGAGGAATGCAATGGTCTTTAATACCATCTAGAATCAGTCTCTTGCCCTTGTTATTCTTATTATTAAAGTTTGCGCACTGAAAAGGGTCAGTAGGCACATTAACATGGCGTTGTTGGGTACTCACCATTATACCCCAGACTTCTACCTCCTCAAAGATGCTCTGCATTCTTTTCTTCCATACGCTGTAGTTGTTATGCCCATCAAACCTATCCTCCACCCTCAAGCCCAAAGATATGCTTGCTGTTATAATAAACTGAAAATGACACCGTTGTAGTAAAGGTTCTGATTTTTATGTGTAAAATCAGCTTGCTGTAATTTTTCTTCTTGCTGTCCCAAACTACACTTTTCAGCAAAATAGCTCTGATATCATGTAGAAATTTTGTGACCAAACCCCGGTTTTCAGTTTCTCCTTATTTCTCCCATAGAGTTAAATGTCCATTCCCATAGCCATACATTCAACAAGCTGGAAAAATAAATATTTTCTGAAAACACAAATTTTGGAAATTTCACAGTGCTGAAATGCAGAAATAAAAACTCAGAAAAATAAATCAGCCACACACACAAATTTGACACGTTGATTTTTTGTCAATATGACCCTGGAAAAACCCCCTACAACTCTTTTCAAAAGCTTTTATTTATTTATGATAATTTAGCTTTTACAATGAGAGAGAAATACTCGGAAAATTTCAGCAAAACAGTGAAACAACAAACATCAATAAATGTTGTATGGTCTTCCTCATTTTTCATGCCCAAAAACATCAATAAATGCTACAGTATGACATCCTCATTTTGTGTGAAGAACAGTAATAAATGCTGCTATACGGCTTCCTCGAAAAGCATGCAGAGGAACATCAATAAATGTTGTATGGAATTTGCCTCGGTTTTTGTGCAGAAAAACTGTAGCAAGCTGTACGGCTTGCCTCGAAAGTCATGCCACAAAAACACGACAACTTCCCTCCCTTGAAATTTGTGCCAGAAACTGTACAGCTACTTAGGAATGCGTACTATGCCTTGAACTGTGTGACAACTCTGCTGTATGGATTTGCTGAAGTGTTGCCTCGATATGGGTGCCAAGGTTCTATTCTCCTTCTCCTCACTGCTCATAAATCTCCTTTGCTCTCTTCTTCTCTTTCTGTCAATCTGCACATGAAAGAATGAATGATCTTTTCTCTCCTTTTCCTCCTTTAACCTAACCCTTAGTGATTTTTGGGGAATCCCTAAATCCAATGGCTTAGATAGCTTTAGATCTAGGGTTGAGATTAAAAGTTTATTTAAATATCACTTTCTATTTTTTAATTCACCCCATTTTAATAAAGACCCTCTTAGTCATTTATTTCCAAAGTAACTTTTCACTTTCTAATTTTACATTGACTTTATTATTAAAGTCACTTTAAAATTAGACTTAGTAACTTTATCACTTAAAGTCACTTTTAAATTAGATTTGACTTTATAACTTTATATAGTCACTTTACGAGAAAAAATAAATTCTTTTTGGACACTTTTCCTTAGGCCAAAGATCAAAGCCTTAGGAAACCATCTGTTCTTCGGTAACCAAATTTCAACAATATTAAAATAGCCATGAAAGATAATATTTAAACATTTGAAAACAAAAATTCACAAAATAAGAATGGAATGTGGTGAATATCAAGCTCTCCTATATATTGATATAATTATAGGTTTGATTTATCATTAAATTCACATATTATATTATTTTATTGTTAAATCATACAATATTTATCGATGTATTAATATTTAATTTATTAATAATAATTAAGTTTAAATTTAAAACAAGTTAATGGTAAAAAATTTGAAAATATTTTTTAGCATTAAATTTTTCATACTATATAATTTGAAAATTAAAAATATATGTACAATAAAAATAAATATAATATTTAAAAAATGAAATTAACATATTTATGATTAAATATATATTTTAATAACACATCATTTTATTCCAAATTTAAAAACATAGTGTCAACATGGAAAGGAACATTTTTTCTCACTATCTTTTATGTTTGAAATGTAAATATGTTATAAAACATATGATTTTCTCACTATCTTTTATGTTTGAAATGTAAATATGTTAAAATGTATAAAACATATGATTTTTTTTTTATTATGTATATGACCCATATATATGGCTTAGGTAAAATTTGTGTCCACACTTTCCCACATACTTTGAAGCATGAGATTATGAGCAATTGGACCAAGTCAAGATTCTTTTGTCTGATAATGAATTTGTTCGAAGTCCCAAAACCCCTTGAAAATTGATAGACTTCGAAATTCTTCCTTGAAATTCTTCCAAATGGAGGTTTTCTAATACAATGATAATCCTTGAAAAAATACTATGTAGTTTTTATCTTCCCTAAACCGTAATTATTACCACCTAAAAATGTTAGTGGTCCATAATGTAATTATACAATATAAGAAAAATATCTAAGGAAATTTAAATTGAAAAAAGAAAATGAAATATAACAAAATTATTGAAGCTAGAGAAGACATAATCCTTTAAATTGATACTCGAGGTGAAAAATGTCCATACGGCTCTTCAAAGGGGTCATCTTGAAATGAATGTTTTCTAATACAATGATAATCTTGGACAAAATAGTTTTTATTTACCCTAACCTCTAATTGTTACCACCTAAAAATGCTAGTTCACTATATAAACCAATCGTGTAGGGGTAATAAATTCATTTCTTCACTAAATGAATAATTTCAACCGTTCAAATTTGAATTTTGGAAAATATTTTTTGGCCATGTTATACCTCATAATGTTTGAGGTTTCACATTGTGATTTTCATCACTTTCATGGGGTGTTTGTAGTGAATACTCATGGAGAATTTGGATGGATATGGAGGTACTCACCTTCACAAAGCCTATTCTCTGGTTGTTAGTGGATTATTTCATAGATTTCTTTAGTGGAGGAGATTCACTTTTTTATGGTGAATGGTTATGGTTGGCGGCCATATAGCGGTGTAGTGTTATTTCCATATATTTGCTTCATGGATCACTCTTGACATATGAATGCTCACTAATTCATATGTCATTTTTGGGAGTATCCTAGTGACTATGTATGATGGTGTTGTTGAGGTATTTTACATAGTCAATTTTTGTTGAATATGTTTTTTTTAATCTTATATAGTTAATTTTTGGAAGCATACTCTTAAAAAACAAATAACATGCAACGGTGCATGCACACACATTTAAAACAAATATTTTTTCATGGGAATCTAAACTAGGGAAGCTAGAAATATTTTCAGTATATTAGATCTTTACAATTTTACAATCCAATTTGTATATGCCACAGCATCCATAAAACCCCAATCCATTAGCCTTGGATTAGAATATAACCATAGTTCCTTAATTTGAATTAAAAAACCATGGGATGAACCACAATGTGTCAAAAAATCACTAAAAGAGAAAATCATGTGTTTAAAATCACAAAAAATAGAGGCAAAAAAATCCACACAGCTCTTTTTAGGGGGTTGACCCACATACCATATAGTAGGAGGGTTACCACCATTATTATGTGGGGATAATCATGCAAATAATATAGCACATACCCATCTTTTTCCCACTTGTTGTTTTCTTTGCATACAAGGGATCACGTGAGTACATCATCAACAATCCAAAGCACTAATGCACACTGCTTCTCTACACTAAGGGAACTTCTTAGTGCTCATAGACTTTCTAGTAAATCTGCAATATTTTTTGAGGTGTCAACCTTCACTAGTAGGCCTTATTTTCTTAAACCATGTCTCTCACAAAGTTATATTAGACATCAATATGATTTGTCTTATAAGTATTAGTTGGTCTCTTCATTAGGAATATTGCACTCTAACTATCACAACCTATCCCTATCCCTACACCTTGTTATGTCAACCCAATACCTAGAGACAATCATTGTAACCATATGCTTCCTTGCTTGCATTTCTTGCACATATTCAAGAGTTCCACTACAAATTGTCTCTTACTCATCCAATTGATTGATCCTCCAAATCGGTTAAACTCATACCCACTTATAAATCTTCTATTATCTGGAACCTTTAGCCTTGTTTGCATCAACAAAGTCATGTATGTCCAACACTTTTTTCAGTCCCAGTATTCCTTGGTACCATTCCATAAGTATTAATGCCACACAAATACCTGAAATACCTCTTTACTACTACACAATCTTCCTTCCCTGTCTTTGACATATACCTACTTAATATTCCCACTACATGTGAAATGTCTTGTCTAGTACAAGCTATTACATACCTCAAATTTTCAACCAGATTAGGATATGGAACATGGGACATGTCCTCTTCCCCTTCCTATGTTTTGGGATACTCACCTACAATTAATAGGAATAGGGACCTTTATCAATTTACATTCCTCCATATTAAACATATATAAAATTTCCTTGATATACTACTTCTAATTTAACTAGAGTTTCATATTTTCTTGACTTCTTTTAATTTCCATGCCCAAAATGAAATTTGCAGTCCCTCTTGTTAAATTTAGAAGACATTTTTTATTCACATGCTAGATGATTTCCATGTACTTTCGAATAAAAAAAAATATCATCCACATAAAAGACCAAATAAATAAGATGATCACCAACTAATTTGAAATACACACAATGATCTACTTTACTCCTAGTGAAGCCCAGTCCCAAGACATAGGCATCAATTTTAATATCACATCCTTGGTGATTTCTTCAGCCCATCTTATAGATCCCCATGTAGGAAAATTGTCTTCAAGTCCATCTATTCTACTTCAAAATCAAAAGTAATAACAGTAGATAATATAAATCTAATAAAATTTAACATGGAAACAAGAGAAAAAATCTCACCAAAGTCAATTCCCTCTACTTTGGGATAACCTTTTTCTATTAATGAAGCTTTGTATTTATCCACTTTTTCTTCTACATTCAACTTCTTCTTAAAGAACTGTTGACCAAACTTTTTCAGCAATCTAAGAAGCAAAGTACAAAGCAACAAATCATTTTTTTTCAAATCAATTTCATCATTAGGGTTCCATTTATATCATTATAAACCCAATTTCTGCAAAGTTTAATGTAAATGATGCTAGTATTGAGTCATGTAATTGCACCTAGGTAAGCTTATGATTTTTGTCAAAGGATTTCATCCTTGGAAGTTTTTTAACCTCCTATAATTATGTGTGTTTGTAAACACGGATAATTGACAAATTTTTTCTTCTAGATATAACCTAAAAGTTGGCATGGAATTCGTTGGCAAAGTCTTAGGTGAGTCCTAGTGTTTATCAGGTCTATGTAGATGTGTATTTAGGAATAATCTAATGCATGGTACCTCATATTTGGACACCATGGCTAATCTATTTCATTATAAACACACTTGGTTTCATATTAGATCATATTGTGTCACAAAATTGGGTAATGTCTTGAGGGTCATGTCTAAATGTGTTTTCCCCTTCTAAGGGTTGATATTTTATGTAAAAAATATTTTAGTGTATAATTAGACACCATGGCTACAATATTTGAGGGTGGAAAAATTATTAATCCCCTCTAGAGTCAATTAGTTAATTTTTTTGGCAAAATTAAATAAAAATCCGAAGACACAAAATTAATTAATTTTGAGTCAAAAATAATATGAGAAGAATTAAATTATCTCCAAGTGGAAAATAATAAAAAATTCATGGGTCAAAAGGAAATTAATTTTTGGAGGTCCTCCACCAAGGGGAAAATGGATATTTTAAGAAAAATTGGCCCCTTGACCTTGGTTGTTAGTCAAAGTCAATTTTTTGAGGAAATCGATCCAAAATATTAATTTTTGGATTAATAAAAAATGGTTTTCGAGATAAATTCAAAATTTTCCTCCAAAATAAAAAATTGACGGTGGAGATTAAAAGAATATCAATATATTTTCGACGGATGAGATTATTTTGGTGATCAAGCCAACTAGCTGTTATTTCTACTTGAGGGGTTTATTTTTCGATCCTATTTATGATCTCATGATCATGATGATCTCTGGATGATGTAATTTTGTAACACTTGTGTTGAGCCTTGGTCTGTTGGAATTATTTTTCACATAATAGAAATACTTTGGGGTTTCAATTCATGGTGTTTTTCTATCTTTTGATCTTTGGTATATGCTAGTATTTTATTTTTTAATGCTCTACATTGTGCTAAATTCATAATTGTTATTTTAGTTGTTAGTGATAAGAACATTCTATTGGTACAATTATCTTTACGTTAAGTGATTTGATTCACCCTATGATCTAACAATTATTTTCAAGATTAAATAGAGACCTATAGGTACACTAGCCCTTGGACTCCAATTTTGTGTTATAAAGAATTCATCAGCTAATGAGAGAAAATATTTAAATTTTGTAAATATTGTGAATATTTGTAAAATAATTTTAAATATAACCTTTGTTCGATTTTTGGTAGCACTTGGGTTTTGGGATTTTTGTGATTTTTGTATATTTTAGGGTTTTGGGAATTTTTCTCTTCATTTGTATAGGTGATTTTCTTAATCCAACGAACGAGATCAAATCCTTTTGTTAGGAACTAGCCTTAAGGCTAGGGTTTCAAGGGTTTATCACCTCTAAGAAGGGTCTTCTAGCCTATTTGTCAACTTTCATCAAGCAAGAAAGGCTTAATCAAGCCCTAGAGGCCGAAATATAACCTCCTAAGGCCCTACAAGTTCAACGATCAACAAAGGAAGAAGGGTCGTAGGCCCTACACGGTAAAATTTTAGGGTTTTTGTGGTAAAAATTTTATTTCTTCTCTAACTCTTTTTGTTTTGTAGGGGCCCAGATTTTTTTTTAAGGACTACAAGGCTTAGCCAAGGCCTCTCCAAGCCTTGAATATAACCCTATACCCCTCGTTACCCTTAGCAAGCTTGGTTACCCTTTTCTCATCAATGTTTCATTGGAGCCTTAAGATACTCATAATAGTGGCATAAGAAATAATTTATTGTCATCTTATCTCATTGGAAGGTCATTAGAATTATTTTCCATTCATTATTAGCATTTCTTGCATTTTTGGTAATGGTCTTGTAATTCGCAAAGTAGTTTTCTTGTTTTTGTGATCATTGATCTCTTACATCCATCTATGTTGAAATCTGATGACTAAAAAGTTTCCTGCAATCCCATTCCGGTTTTAATTTCACCTTATCACTCCCATTCAATTAAATTCCCTTTCCCAAAAACTTACATTCAACAGAACAACAACACAAAAAAAAATACACACATATTTTTCGTTAACTTAGACCCATGCAAAACCCCTTCAATATTTTCCAAGGAAAACCTGCTAGAGAGCTCTTTAAATTTATTCATCTTTCAAGTTCAGGAAAAATACATTTGCAGACAAGACAAAGTATAAAAATACAACTTATCTCTTCAGCCAAAAACTCCTTGAAAATCGTGCCCACTTTGCCTCGATTCAATGCCCACTTGAAGTTTTAAATGTACTGTACCGACACAGAATGTACTGTACGGATCTCATACGGATTGTATGGATTTCCGTATTGCTATACTGACTGTACGATTTTTTTTTTCAATTTTTTTTTCTCAAAAACTTCTCTCAAACTGCGTGCATATCACAACGTTAATTTTTGTTTGTATTGTACCTTCTATTGTCTTATATGCCTTGATATGCATGCCCAAATTTGCCCAGAAATCACTCTATCTTGCTGCAACAAATTTATCTTTTAGAACTTTTCTCCAACCCTCAACCTCCTTTCTCCAATATGCTCATGAAGAATGAATGAATGCAATCTCTCTTTTCTTTTCCCCCTTTTGTTTCCCTAAATGAATTTTTGGCAACCCTAAGATCTAATGTCTCATATTCATTTAGATTAAGGGATGAGAATAAATGTGCATTTAATTCTCACTTTCTATTTTTTAACTCACATTAAATAAAGTACCCACATTGTACTTTATATCTAAATTCACTTTTCAATTTATAATTTAACATTGAATTTACCACTTGTAAAGTCACACTTAAGAAAATAATTATATTGGACACTTTTCCCTAGTGAGAGACTAACCCATGGGAACAACTTGTCCAAGGTACATTAAAAATAAACACTCCCTCTTACCGAGTTAAAGTGTTTCTCACCACACCCATATTGTCCCTGAAATGGACATGCTTGTCTCTTGGCAAGGACTTTGTGAGAACATCGGCCACCTACTCATCTGTCAATATATACTCCAGCTTCACTGCCCTCTTTTGAACATAGTCCCTAATGAAATGATATCTGATGTCAATGTGTTTTGACCTGTCATGAAACATTGGATTCTCCATGAGTTTAATGCAACTCTGATTATCGCAGTGAATAATTGTCGGTATCAAATCATAATCAAATAGGCCATACAATAACTTACGAAGCCAAATGGCCTCACAACTAGCTTGGCTAGCGGCCATATACTCAGCCTCATAAGAGCTCAAAGCAACTGACCCTTTTTTTTTCATCTGAACCATGACATAATTGTTGAACCCAATCCGAAGCAACAAATTGAAGTTCTTTTCTTGTTAGAAGCCTGCCCAATCTGAATCTGTGTAACCTGCCAACCTCACTCCATCTCCCCACCTATAGTCCAGACCATAATCAATAGTCCCTTGCACGTAGGGAAGAATGTGATTTGCAGCTACCCAGTGCACCCTCTTAGGCTCAACCATGAAATAGCTAAGTGTGTTCACTACAAAGCATATATCTGACCTAGTGTTGACCAGATACATCAAGGACCCAATAAGATACCTATACAATGTGGGATCCACCAAACTAGAATCTGAAGCATGGAGCTTCTTCCAGTTGGTGATCATAGGTGTAGACATGGGTCTACAGTCTTCCATGTGAAATCTACTCAACACATCCACAAAATACTTCCCTTGCCCCAGAAAGTTATGCCCCTCCTCTTGCCACACCTCAAGCCCCAAAAAGTAATGCAACAACCCACTGTCATTCATCTCGAACTCCATAGCAAGATCCTTCTTGCAACCACTAATCAGTCTCTCTGCCCCAGTAATGAACAAGTCATAAACTTATAGCACTAGAATGAGCAGATCATTCCCTACAACAATGTAGTATAGGTTCGGATTTACATCACACTTTGTGAAACCCATCTATTACAAGTAAGTATCAATCCTCGAATACCAAGCTCTCGGAGCTTGCTTAAGTCCATAGAGTTCTCGCCTCAACCGACATACATGGGTCTCTCGCCCAAGTACCTCAAAGCCATGTGGTTGCTCAACATACGCCTCCTCCTTTATAACTCCATTCAGAAATGTGGTCTTCACTTCTATTTGATGGATCTTCCAACCCATTTCTGCAGCAATAGCAATAAGGCACCAGATAGAAGTGTACCGAGCTATGGGAGCGAAGGTCTCATCATATTCAACTCCCTCTGTCTATGATAACCCTCTGGCCACAAACCTCACCTTGAACTTCTCAATGCTACCTTCCACAGAATGATTGATCTTGTAGAGCCACCTAGAAGTCACAACTGACTTACCCTCGGTCATAAGCACCACCTCCCAGAAATTTTTCTTAATGATAGAGGCATACTCCTCCACCATAGCCTGTCTCCATAACTCCTGGCTAAAGGCCTCCTCATAGCTAGTAGTCTGAGAGTCAATAATGTTGGTAGCCTTGGCTACATAACTACAAAACTGCTTAGGTGTAACACTCTCCTTGTTCACCCTCTTCAAAGGACCAACAAAATTTTCTTCCTTCAAGGTGTCTTGAAGTCACTTGGGCCTCATCTTCCCTGAAGAAAATTCCCCATAGGGAGCCTCATCCTCTGCCCCCCAGTCTAGTGAACCTGAAGGTCTGCCAACTGACCCTGGTGTGTCTATACCAACACCTGTCCTCGAAGAATTTGTGCCTGTACCAACACCTATCCTCGAATAATTTGTGACTGTGTTAGTTGAAGTGCCATGTTTTCTTTATACCAGTGGAATCCTTAAAGAAGTTCATGTTGAACTCTCCACTCGTGCCCCAGATTTCACTGACATCGAAGTACCTCTTGTACCAGTCGATTCAGAACCCTCAAGTCCTTCTCATTGTACCTGACCTCCTTGCTGAGGAGAAGTTTGTGACTCTCTCTCATCATACTCTTGTGATCTTCGATAGGCCCTCTCCTCCTCGAACTTCACATCCTTCCTAATCACCACTCTCTGTTTAGAAGGAATGAAGATATGATAGGCCTTCAAAGTCTCGTTGTAATCCATAAAGATACCCTTCTCTGCCATGGGTTCCAGCTTCGTCCTCTGCTCCTTGGGGATATAAGAATATGTGAGACATCCAAAGATACGAATATGTCCCACATGAGGCTTCTCCCCAATGAAAGCCTCCTCCGGAGTCATATTCCCCAATAATTTGTGAAGGCTCCTGTTCTAAAGATAAAAAACAGTATTGCATGCCTCATCCCATAAAAACAAAGGCAACCCCTAATCATAAATCATCACTCTAGTAGCCCCAAAAAATCTTTGTTCTTCCTTTCAGACACCCCATTCTGTCGTGGGTTGTAAGGAACCGTGAACTCTCTCCTAATGCCCTCATGTGCACAGAAGTCAGAAAACCCACCATCGGTGTACTCACCACCATTGTCTGACCTCAAGACACGAATATTCCTACCTGTCTGCTTTTCCACAAAATATTTGAACTCTTTAAAGCAAATGAAGACCTCACCCTTGGTCTTTAGGAAATATATCCAAGTCCTCCTAGAGTAGTCATCAATAAATATAACATAATACTCATAACCACCCAAAGACACATGAGACATACAACCACTAAAATCAGTATAAATCAAGTTTAGTATACCTATAGATCTATTGTCACTCATTGGGAATGGTAACTTGGTGTACTTCTCCAAAGCACACCCTCTACAAACCTCATAATGTTGAACACTGAAATCAGGAACTCTAGTAGTGATCTCCCTCATAACTCTCAAAGATCTATGATGCATATGTTCCATCCTCTGGTGCCATAACTCGCACAAGTCTCTAGTGTTGGAGGTACTAGTGTGAGTGCTACCAGATGTGCTACTCACCAATGTTCCTGCCGACTTAAAACTGAACCTATATAGTTTCCTAGAGCATACTCCAATCACTCTGGATGAAGTGATGAAAGCTCCCCTGAGATGCATCAATACCTGCCCTCATGAAAAAGTGACATCAAAACCCTTCTCCTCCATAGCAGAAACTGAAATAAAGTTCTTCTTCATCCCTGGAACATCCAAAACATCCATGAACTTAAAAGGAGGCAAAGTCTCCCTCTCAAAGTTCAAAGTCCCCACACCAACGACTCTCATAGTGCGGCCATCTCCTAGTACAATATCAATATCAAGTGCCCTCTCTGCAAGCTCTAAAAATAACTATCGTGCACCTATCATATGGCGGGAAGCCTCGTTGTCTATGTACCACACACCGGATGATGTACTCCTACTAGATGTAGAAGTAATAAATGAAAAGTACATGTCAAACTGTTGAAGCTGCAATACCCTTCTTCCCCTTGTTTTTGTTCTCAAGACATGTAGCAGCATAGTATCCCATCTTCTGACATGCCCAACATTTGACTTTGGACATATCCGTATCTTTCTTCTTATTCTTCTCCTTTCCGTTAGCCCCATCTAATGAGGCCCCTTTATTGGCCTTCCCTTTGTTCTTCCCCCTGGCTATCAAGGCTACATCCTCCTCATTTGCTATCTTCACCCCACTACTACCAGTCTTCTGTATCTCATGTTGCACACAATAATCCCAGAATTTGTCCCAATTGGGAAAATTCTCCCTAGAGGTAACAATATATCCAAAGACCTCCCAAGACTTAGGAAGTCATGCTACAACTATCCTGACTAACTATGTGCGTGCAACTACCTCACTAATAGCAGTCAAATCATCACGTACCTGTTTGACCCTGCCAGGATAATGAACTACACTTTCAGCCTTTGTCATCCCAATGTTCTTCAATTTTTCTTTGAGTGCCATCTTCCTGCTCTCATTGGTACTCTGATAGAGAGTGGTTACATTTGTCCACATCTTACGTTCATATGTGTTTCCTCTCACCTGAGGAACCACATGATCCTTTAGACTGTCCATCAAAATCCTTTTTTCATTTGCATTATTTTTTGTGAGTTCAACAAGTTCATCTGCAGCAGTAGGAGGTACAACCTCTTGCCACACTATGTCCCAAATTGTTGCCTCCTCAAACACTGTCTGAATTATGTCCTTCTAAATGACATAGTTGGATATCCCATCCATTTTGTCCTCTATCCTAAAGAAAATGGCCATGGCTACTGTCCAAAATTTAAAAACCAATAAAATGGAGAAATGAACTTTCCATCACACCTTGTTGTCTCAAAAGTTCAGTCTGTGTGAAATTTCACCTTGTCATCCCAAAATCTCAATTTTCTGTCAAAAAATTCAGTTTGTTTTCCAAACCACTTTTCATTGTCCCAAACTATTGTTTGTTGTTCAAACTGCAATTTTCAGCCTGTAGCTCTAATTCCATGAAGAAATTCGATGACCAAAAACTAATTCGATGACCCAAAAGTTTCCTTCAATGCCAACCTGGTTTTAATTTCAACTTATCACTCCCATTTTGTTAAATTCCCTTTCCCATAAACTTACATTCAACATATAGAATTCCGGAAATGAAATTGTCATATTAAAACACATGGGATTGTTAACACGTGCTGAAAATAAATATGGACATAAATATGCTAGCAACTTTTAAAAAAAATACACATAGATTTTTGGTCAACTTAGACCCAGGAAAAACCCCCTCAATCTTCTCTGGGGAAAACTTGTTAGGGAGCGCTTCAAATTTATTTATCTTTCAAGTCCAGGGAAAATACATTTTTAGAGAAAAAAAAGAAGCAAAATACAACTTATCCCTTTAGCCCAAAACTCCTTGAAAATCGTGCCCACTTTGCCTAGATTTCTGCACCCACTTGAGGATGAAAATGTATTGTATGGACGCGGACTGTACGATTTTAAAAAATAAAAAATTGCTCAAAAATTTCTCTCGAAATATTTGCATCTCACAACATTAAATTTTGTTTGTACTATACCTTATGTTGTCTTTTATGCATTGATTTCCGTGCCAAGATTTTCCTAGAAACCACTCCTTCAACTTTTTGAAACAAAATTATCTTTCAGAACTTTTCTCCAGCCCTAAGCCTCCTTTCTCTGCTCATGAAGAATGAATGAATGCGATCTCTCTTTTCTTTTCCCCCTTTTGTTTTCCTAAATGACTTTTTGGCAACTCTAAGATCTAATGGCTCAAATTCATTTAGATCAATGGATGAGAATAAATGTGCATTTAATTCTCACTTTCTAATTTTTAACTCACCCATTAAATAAAGTACCTACATTGTACTTTATGTCTAAAGTCACTTTTCACTTTATAATTTAACATTGAATTTATCACTTATAAAGTCACTCTCACTTTATAATTTAATATTGACTTTACCACTTATAAAGTCACTTTCACTTTATAATTTATCATTGGCTTTACCACTTATAACGTCACTTTCACTTTATAAACTCACACTTAGGAAAATAATGATTTTGGACACTTTCCCTAGGTAGAGACTAACCCATGGGAAACCACATGTCCAAGGTACATTAAAAATCAACAATCTATTGCACCCTTGCATTCATAAGTATTTCACTATTATAAATCTCATATAAGTGATCAAATGTATGTGCACTCATTAAATCAATACTCTCAATAAGAAGATTTATGCTCTAAAAGATAATTGGACTGAATTTGTTACATAAGTTAAGCTTGTTTCTCTCATATGTTTTTTCTTGTTCCTTTAATGTCATAAGCATCAAGTAAATAATAATATCATTGAGCATTTCACAATTTTATAAAGTTATAATTACAATTAAGAAATGTTTTTCTCTCTTTCCTTCATTGACATTGAAAAGCATTAGCACATTGTTTTGTCTAAAGGATAGGTATAATTTTGTGACATTGGTTTCATTGGAATACTATTGCTTGTCATTGCTATCATTTTCTAAATAAATTGGCTATTGGATAAATGGTTACATTGCTATTATCATAATTTTCATTTCTTGCGAGTTTACTTTTTTGTAACAAGTGCACTAACATAGTGTTTTGAAAATGAGTATCATATATAAGAATCATAATCTTGCAATATTGTAACTCACTCTTAAAGCACTTGATTGATCTCTATATTGTGATAAGAGTAATCTTGATGCCATCTAAGTAATGTTAAGGATTGTGTTGATATCTTGTTGAATTGGCGCATTAAAATTGTTAAGAGAAACATTGGATTTGTGCATTTATTGTTATTTGATCAAGTAATTGTCCATTGTGAGATTGTTAATCTTGAATTACTTTCACTCTTTACTTTTCATTAGATAATCTAATTCAAAGAGTTCATTAAGCACTTATTTTGGTGAAGATTTTATTTGCAACTATTAAGTACATTCCTTTATTTCTCTAAATTGAATATTATTTGTCTCAAGGTACTTAAATAATTTAATGATCTCACCTAGATCTAATCACTCATATCTACATTGAATTTTAGGATTAGTAGTGCATTGTTAAAATTTACCTCCAAGCATAAGTTTGGTTGAAATACCATAGGATCACCTTTCTCACCTAGCTTGCGAAGTTTATATCCTCATTTTTGGTTAACACGGTCACATTCTCTGCAGTGTTGAAGGCATTTGGGTGGTTAGAACTCCAGGGAAGGTATAATTAATATAGAAATTTCTATCTTCCCCTAGGTTTCTCTCCACAACCTACACTTGAGACTAACTTCAAAAATAGTTGAGAGAGAGCACTAACTTAGATAGGAAGATCATCTAAAATGAACCAAGAGTTTGCATTTTACTTAGTTCTAGGTGTCACATCTCATATAAGATAGTGGGCATCCTAAGAAAAAATTCCCCGGGGTTTCTCTCCACAACCTACACTTTAGACTAACTTCAAAATAGTTGAGAGAGAGCACTCACTTAGATAGGAATATCATCTAAAATTAACCAAGAGTTTGCATTTTACTTAGTTCTAGGTGTCACATCTCATATAAGATAGTGGGCATCCTAAGCAAAAAAATTTCATTTGGTGACTTCGTAAATAATTTATATTGTGCAAGTGATTTGACTCCATAAGGCATTGGTCTCTCAATAATCTAATTTAATCATGTTAATAATTAACTTGCAAACATCATTAACCAAGTTGTTAGGCCATTGAGGTCTGTCTCCCAAGCTTGTCGGTTCCTGATAAGCCTTTCATCCTCACATTTCATAAGGACTACCTCCCATAGCTTGTTTTAGGGAGACAAATAGAACAAAGAGGGCGGGGATCAGAGTGACAACCCCTTCCGTGAGTTGTTGTCGCATTTTCCTGTACAATTTGAGTGACACAAATTTTTGGCATCATTGCTGGGGATAATTTTATCTTGTTCTTGACGCTTTGATGACATGTTTGTATCTCATCATATTCTTCACCTGTCAAGTGGCAAATTTTTCCAATGTGCAAAGATATCCTTATGATCTTCGAGATTCTGGTTTCGATAAGATACCTATATTTCAAGGGAAAAATGCAATTAGTGTTTCCCATCTCAAAAAATTCTTTGCCTTCTTGGTGAAACATACTCAAGAAGATGCATATAATCATGAAGATATCAAGACGAGTCTCCTTTTTATTTCTCGAGAATATGATGCATTGGAGTGCTTCTTGGATAAGCCTAATAATTATTTTAATTACCTACAAGCCATTATGAATGCATTTAAAGATAAATATGTGGATAAAATAGAATGAAGGTATTTACTTAAATCTATCAACAATATTAAGAAGAACAAGAATGGACGATTGAGGAATTCAATAAAAGGTTCAATGTTATTGTGAGGGAAATGTATCAAGACTATAATCCAACTAATAAATATTTGTTAGTTAAGCCTAATAATTATTTCAATTCCCTACAAACCATTATCAATGCATTTAAACATAAATATGGGGACAAAAGAGAATGAAGGAATTTACTTAAAGCTATCAACAATATTAAGAAGAATGAGAATGGGACGATTGAGGAATTCAATGGTATTATGAGGGAAATGTATGAAGACTATAATACAACTAATAAAACTTTGTTAGTGTAGTATCTTGATGCATTTATTGTTGATACTTATTATGAGGTGAGATCGTCTAAACTAAATAATTTAGCTACTACTCAAGCCTTAGCCGAGGAACTAGAAAAATATAAAAAAGCATCATGTAAGTCTGAAATTCCTAGTTTTGAAAGAGGTCCATTTAGAGCTAAGGGAAAAGAAGTTAAAGAAGTAGATCATAGAGTGGTTAAATAATTGACTCAACTTATTGAGTAATAGCCGAGGAACTAGAAAAATATAAAAAAGCATCATGTAAGTCTGAAATTCCTAGTTTTGAAAGAGGTCCATTTAGAGCTAAGGGAAAAGAAGTTAAAGAAGTAGATCATAGAGTGGTTAAATAATTGACTCAACTTATTGAGTAAATGAATAATGAGCATGCTAGAGAAATGAATGTCATGCAAGATAGGCTGATTCAAATGGAAATAATTCAATCTCAAAATATACAGCTTAGGAATAATAATAATAATAATCGAGGAAGTAATAATGCATGGTTGAGAATGAATCCTACCAATGAGTAGAGATCGTTGAATCCTCTTGAATCTAACAATGTTGTTGATCTACCAGTCCCTTTTTCCAGACCTTGTGAAGGATTTCATGATGAACGTTCATTTCCATCACTAGAAGGATCTTAAATGAAGGAACAAGTTAACAATGTTAATCAAAATTCTTCAAAGGATAGTTGTTGTAAGGAAATGATCTCTTCATATTTCACCATCAATAATTTCAGTGATGAAATGGATCCTATTACACAAATATATGGAGATAACCCCCATCTCAAGAGAAAATTTTAGAGATTGCTAAAAGTAAGGGGTACACTTATTAAAAGAAAAGTAAAGATCAGAATCATAACAAAGAGCATGTTGCATCTAAGACTTATCAATCAAGGATAAAGGTCCATATTGATTGGGTCTCATGGATAAATAATGCTAAAATATCAGTCCTAGTCCTAGGTCTTCTTAAAATACCATGTCAAAGAGCTACATATTTCAAGGCCTTAGGCATATCTCAATAGGATAATACTGGTGTGCACCATAAAGATGAAGAAATTAAGTTAAATGATCTAAATTGCTACATGAAGAATGAAGATAATCAACCTTTTTTCTTGACCTTAGAGGTTAATGATCACTTGATTCACAACTGTATGTTATATTATGGGGCCTAAACTAATGTCATGACTAATAAATTCATGGGCCAATTGAATCTAAGAATCTCAAGGCCTTATCATAATATTTTATTTATGGATTTAGAGAAGATTTAAGTCCTAGATGTTATCGAGGATTTGCAAGTGGCTATGGCTAATTACCCATATAGAATCATCATCATGGATATTATTGTCATAGATGTGCCAGATGTATGGGGAATTATTTTATCAATAAATTTTAGAGCTGATTTTGGAGGATGCATTTAGTAGGATTTATCATATGCTACTATTGTTATAGCAGTGGGCACTATGGTTAGACTATATATGGAAGTGGAAAGAAGGTATCATTTTGAGGATCTGAAGAGGCTAGACGATGACGAGGTTGAAGCACAAAGGAATCCTTCAAAATATAATGTAGTATTAACAAATTTCTTCCAGCCAACAAGATATTATTTTTCATCTCATCTCACAATCAAGAATAGGAAAAGGATAATATTTGATAAAGATATGTGATGCAGTGATCATTGTAATATTCCTAATTTGCAATTCGTGTAATTAGAATATTAATTTTTGACAATTTTGTATTTTGCTAAAGTTTTTTCCAAAATGATGTGGGCTTAGGGACCCAAAAACAAGACTTTAGAAACTATAGGCATTTCAATTTAGACTAAGGAAAAATTTTCATCTTTAGTGGAGAATGAAGGCCCAATGAGGATGGAATGTGTTTCACATGGGGACAACCCAGTGATTGGGTCGAAGAAGAGGAAGAGCAGTCATGGGGTGGGGCCCAAGGGAACATTGGGCGTCTTGGGACAAAAGGAAGCAAGCAAGCTCATTTTCATCATTCATTCATCTATTTCAAATTTGTCTTTGACAAGAGCATGCTTAAGTAGTGAGCCAAGTCTACATGCGTTGTTCAAAACACAGGTGTCTTCGAGCAGAAATCCCAGCCTTTGTTTCGATGGAATCCACTAAGGAAGGTGTCTTACCATATATTATCATTTCCAGCAGCAAGAGATTCATCCATAATGAAATCATCACTTCAACAACGCAGTGGCATCCATAGCAGCGCAGAGGCTACGCAGTCAGTGAGGAGGATCACTCAGGGAGCTAGAGGAGTGAGGGAGATTTTGGAGGAGGCTTGGAGCTTCCTAACAGGGATTTTCTTGGAATTTTGGAGAATTCTAGAATCAATATTTACAGGAGGATTGATTTACCTAGTAGCGCAGTGAGCCAAGCCCAAGAGGGACAATTTTCGGGGTCAAGCATTTGGCAAACCCTTCGTGGATTATTATGGGTTTCTTGAGTAAAGTCTGAGGTTAAAATCCCAGAATTTTCTGAGTAGCATAGCAGGCCCTAGCAACATTTCGTTCAGAGTAGTAGTAACATTTCTGGTAGATTGCAGTGTAGAGCCATAGTCACACAATGTACCATTAGTTGGGGATTTCAACATTGATTTAGAGGTCTTCTCTAGCTTGCCTTGAGAAAGCCCAGGCACCTTCATTCCAACACCTCCATTGTGAACATCTTCATCAAATTAATAAAATGGCTCAGCTTAGTTTTCTGGCTCAATTTGTGTTCTAATGGCGTGATTTTATTTGTTGTTTTCTTAATGTATTTTGAGTGCCCGTTATTACTGTAATTTACCGTTAGGAATATTGTAGTGGTATAAGAGCTCATAGACTTGGCTTAGCCTGTGGGAATAATGCAGTCTATGGCACTGGAGGATAAGAAAAACGTGACTTACCATAGGCAGAGGTACAGGAGAAGGGAAAGAGAGCTAGAAATTACTCCAGTTCCTATGACTAGTGAACTAGAGGTTAGGGAGACAAGTATGGGGGATGAAGGAGAATAGAAGAGGAGTAAGGAGGAGGAATTTTCTCACCTTCTATTGAAGGAAGTGCAATATATTTTGAAGAGAATATAGGAGATGGGACACCAAAATAACAACGATAGTAAAGGGAAGGATGTCCAAGGGGAGTACCAAGTGGGAGGAGAATCTGGTACCTCACATTACCATGCATCACTTAACCCAAATATGTCTGCAGTACCATAAAAACCCCCAAGGTTTACCATACCTAAATTCCTCTCTTCAGGAGCAGGAGGAAAACAAGAGTTGGAAGAAGCTCACTGTGGAGAGTACTTAAGTACTGGTCTTATGGCCTAGAGTTCGGGAGGGCCATTACTTTCAAATATTTCTTCCAACTGAAGGGCAGTAACAAACCCATAGGACAGAATGGATGAGGCTACACACAGGGGAATGGCATACAATTTACTAAGGGGAGGTTGTTTCTCCTAAATTTTGATGGCTGTACTAAGAGCTCAGCCAAGGCATGTGTTTAGAAGCAGGATTTTTACTTCTAGTTGAACGAGATGACTGAAGAGGACATTAGAGAACTTTTGAGGTCTAAAATGGGTCTCCTAAGAAAAATGTACAACCAAAATAAAATTTATAAGAACCAATAGGATCCAAGATGATGATGTCAACCACGGGGGATGATTCACCATTTTTGGGGTAAAAAGGTAAAAATATTAAAAAATAATAAAATAATAAAACAACTTTTTGAACTTGTATTTTCAAATTATCTCCTTGAGGCTTTACTCAAATTTTGAGCAGGTGTACTCATTGGATGCAAAATTTAAGTCCTCATCCAGGGAGTACCCATGTTGCATACTTTCGATGGCCCCTACTATCCGACTTTTTTCATGTATTTCTCATTTTTCATGTAGCAGGGTCCATAGAAAGTATTCAACATGGGTACTCCTTGGATTAGGAATCAAGTTATGCATCCAACGATGTTCCCGCTCAAAATTTGAGTAAATCCATAAGGAGACGTCAAAAATACGAAGGAAAAATATTTTTTCTTTTTTCCCTCTAAAATTTGATGATATAATCTAATCTTATTTTATTATTTCCACTATTATTTTATAATTTCCTTAGGAGGACCATTTTAGAATTCAAAATTCCCCTAATGGGCAATCACTATTTCCACGCTGCACTTAGATGGAGAGGCTCATGATTGGTGGTTCCATGGGTTGACCACACTAGGTCACGCAGGGGTCACAAAGTATGATGAGTTCACCAAGAGGGTGCTAGAGAGGTTTGAAAGGAAGGACCCAAAAGATTATTTTGGGGAGCTTACAAGCTCAAATATACTAGGAATGCGAAGGTGTAAATTTCAAATTTCTTGAGGCTATCAGTAATGGTCCCAAACCTGTTCGAGTCTAGGAGGATCTACATGTTTATATAGGGACTAACAGAACCATTATGGGGCCTATTGAGGTACAACATACCCAATACATTGCAGGATGCAGTGGGGAGAGCTAGAGACCTGTAGGATGTCCTACCCAGGGCTAGAGCACCACTTTCAAAAATATCGGGTTTCCATCAGAGAGGAAGATACATGAGAACTCCACCCCCGAGAGGCAACTAGGGATTGGGGAAGCTAGATGATGAGACCAGGAAGAACCTTTGGAGGAAGAATATATGTTTTACTTGTTAGGAACCATGGGAACCAGGCCACAATTGTGCAACAAGGAAGGCCACACCCTAGGAGGGAGGGAATCCACCACCACACCTACCAGTAGTAGGAGGAGATGCATTTTCACCTTCAGGAGGGGTTCTCGCATCACTGCGTGGGGTACCCAAGTTCTTGAATATGAGGATCATAGAGATAGTGCAGGGGAAGCGTGTCTCGATTTTAGTTGACAGTGGAGCTACTCACAATTTTATTGATGCCCAAATGGTGCAAAAGAGAGGCACTACTACATAGGGGTTTGAGGGATTCTCAGTGTTGGTGCCAAGTGACAGGACCATGCAGTGCACATGCTATGTCCCAGCTTTGACTGTGACCATGGGGAATTACTCCATGACATACCACTTATCTGTGGTTGACATTCCAGACACCAACGTAATTTTGGGGGTCCAGTGACTCTATGAACTTGGCAGAGTCACCACTGGTTGGAGGAAATTGGAGATGGAGTTCTTGGATACTGATGGAAAACCAATGTTACTGAGGGGTATGCACTCCTATCCACCATAATAACCTCAGGTTATTTTTGGAGAAGAAACAACTACAAGAGAGGAAAAAAAACTGGGTGAGTAAGCTCCAGGCCTATGATTTTTACATTGAGTATGTCAAGGGGAAGAAAAATGTAGTGCAATATGCATTGCCTAGGAGGTCGGCTTCATTTTCTTTGATGAGCATTGCTCCATATTGGAAGGTCCATTTGTTGGTGGAGTATTCCAAGGACCGGTTTGCGTGTGAGTTCCTTGAGGGGTACGTGACGAATGATAGATATTGGGTGATGGATGAGGTGATATATTACAGGGATCTGATCTATTTGGTGGTCATCTCCCAGTTGTGGGAGAATATTATACAGACTGCCCATGATTCACCTTTGGCAAGGCATCTAGGGTTTACCAAAACCTACAGGGCCATTCAGGAGCGGTTCGCTTGGAAGGGCTTTAAGGACGATGTTCTGCGACATATCTGGGAGTGTGAGGTGTGTTAACAGAACAAGGATGAGTTGTCAAACTAATGCAGGGGCATTAGGTCCCAAAAAAATACTTTGTATTTTCATAGACATAGGGGGTCTTATGTTTTAAATTTCTTATGTAATTATTAGTATTCTGAATAAATATAGTGAGGAATTGTAAATGTTCCCAAATGATTGGAGAACATGAGGGAATTTGATTAGTTGGGAATATGAAGAGGCAGTTCAGATTTAGGAATGAATTTAGAATTAGTTTAAGCAAATCTAGGGATTTAGGCTAAATTCAGGATTTGAGGATTTCAAGAGTTTTGTTGAGTCATTGTAGGAGTTGAATCGATTCATTACCATCTTGTATAAGTGTAAGCCTCAAAGACATTAATGGAGAGAGCTGGAGAGCTAGAGAGAGTTAGAGTAGGTTCAGGAAACAGAGTTTCTATAAGCCTACAGGCAGCTGAAAAGGGCCATTTGATTTCGAAGATCAGGCTAAGGACAAAGCAGGACGTGTTGTAAGTAATTTCAATTATATACTATGGAAGATTTTTTCAGAATTTCATGAGTACTATTCGATTTAAATCCTGTGCGAATGGGTTTGTATTTCAATAAACAATTGTATGAATAATGCGGATATAATCTCTGTAATCAAGGTTTTAAATGTACTCTGTGTATCATTAAGGAAATCGACATTCATGTCGATGTTGTAATGTGGAGTCGAATGTGCATAAATTTTTGGATCGAATCCTGTGCGGGTCATCCTTATCAAATGTTGATCATTGATCACGGCATGAGTCAATGCCTTTGAAGAGATATGTCTTTCAATTTGACATTCAATCTAATAGAATCGAAGCAGGGAGAATACTTATATTGTAATGTATGCATGCAAGGTAATTTATGAGTGATGGTTCATAACCAGAGGCAGTAGGAGGACTGTGAATATATACACAATGGAGAGCACACAAAGTGAGGTGGAATAATATGATAGGGTCGAAGAATCAGAGTGGATTAGAAGTGAAGACACAGCAATAACTATGACCAAAAGCTAATGTGTCGTAGTCGAAGGAGTTCAATCTCCGCAGGTGTCATAAAAACTGAAGGAATGTTGTAATAGGCTGATTTGGAACGAATAAGGAAACCCGGTCGATTCCCTTTAGAAGGCAATACATTGTAGGAAACGTGTGGAATGAACCAGTTTTATTCCATGTTTGAGGGTGATTGTATGTACAATTGATGGTCTCGTTAATTGCGGAGATAGTTTGAAGATACCGTGGAATAGAACTGATAGTAGAGGAGTAATGAGCCTAGGTTAACGTTAAGCAAGGCCATGTGAAGTAGAAACAGTGGAACTGTAAGTGATGACCTAAAAGGAAGGTGTGGCAATGGTTTGTTAAGGGTGGAGTTCGTTTGAAGAACTAAAGCGCAATCGTAAACAAAGAGTTAATAATAGCGAGGGAACTGTGACGGAAGCGGAACCTTGAATAAATAGTGAAGGCGGTTTTTGAGACGGAAAACCAGCAGTATCACAATTCTTAAAATTGGTAAGTGGATTTCTTGAGAAAAACGCGATAAGTGTCTTTGTTTGACACGTGGCATAGTTGGTATTTGAAAACCAGTCATTTCGCATTATTTTTGCGTGTTAAAATTCAAGGAGAAAAAAATGTGATTTTCGTCCGTTCAGGCGGCATCGAAGATCAATGGCACTCGCCTCATGAAGATGTGTGGAGTTTAACCAAGTAAGTCATGTTGTGGGACCCAAACTTATTGTGTTGATAGTTGATGTTTAATGTTAGTGGGCTTGGTTTTAAAACATTTGTGGACCCGATACGTTGTAAGATGTGGTTGAACCTTTTGAGTTCCGAAGATTAAGAATTAGAGTGTGGGACCCGATATATGTTATAAGCTATGGTCGTAAGTTGTAGTATTGGGGTTTAATCCAGGATCCAACATATATGCTGGCATTTCCTAAAGGCCTGGTGGACCTTGAGTGAAGGTCATTTTTGGTTTAATTTATATATATGCAGATCTGTCATAAAGATATGGGGTTACATAACCATGGAAAAATGAAGCTTCCACATTAATTTACATTTCCAGATAAGAGATTATAATTGGGTGCATCCATTTTTATACACAGGGGAGATTGTGGTTTTATAACCATAAGAGAAATTCAATTTAATATCTCAAATCTCAGATTTGAGATATAAAATCTTTCGCATTATAATTTAAATGATTTGTCCAGATTGGATTTTATATTGAGCACAAAATTTAGTTGCATGCATTTTTATGCATGAGAGTTGAGAATGTGGCTTAGGCAAGGTAAGCCCTACATCATGTGGTATCAGAGCTAGAATAGTTCGTTTGAAAATTAATTGTGAAATGCATATGTGCTGAAAGTAGTAAGGAAAAATTGGAGTTTTAAATATGTTTAACAGTGATTGCAGATTTGAAGAGGTATGCAGTGAAGGTATTCAGATTTGCAGAATCTGAAGTTGAAGGCAAAGTTTTTTGAAGATTTCCAGGACATGTTCTAAAGATGTGAACACAGCTGTGATGGTGATGGAAAAGTGATCAGATCTGAATATGACAGGACAGTGTGCAGTACAACAGAGCATTGGAAGGATTTGCAGAAGTGATTGCAAGTGGATGTTGAACAAACTTCGAAGGTGAGGTATTTTTTATTTTGTTTGAAGAATTTTGTTTGCAGAATGAAGATTGTAGAAAATTGAGCATCTCGGCAAGAAGATCATAGCTTTGAAAAGTAGTGATGAAGGAAGCTAGTGAAGGTTTCTAAAGAGAAAGAATAAGGTGTGGCAGAACCTGGAGAATTCCCAACAGAGGTTGGATAAAAAGAGAACAACTATGTTCTGAGAGGTTGCATAGGAGTGAATCCTGAAGGAGAAGAGAGAATGATCAAGAGGTTCCAGACATAGTGGACCTATACTTTCCAAAAGACCGGATCTAGAGAGAGGATTGGTGAGGTAAGTTGTAGCAAGGAGGATTTCTTATTACAGAGGTTTCAGTGCAGCCTGTGATGAGTGAGTGAGAACTCATGAAGGAGAATATGACTACTGATAGTCATAGCAGAGATTGCAGAGGTTCTTAGAGAGACCACAACAGAATGAAAATGAAGAAAGAGAATGCCAAGACAACTGGCATGCAGAGACAGTTAAAGAGAGAAGAGTATGAGAAAGAAGTAGTTGAGATCAGGGAGCAGTTCAAAAAATTGGAACTGATGATAAGGGAAAGCCAGAGAGTTGGTTGGCTCATGAAGAAGAAAGTAAAGTGGCATAGGCTACAGATGAAGAAAGAGCAGATGATACATGCTCAGCAAAAGGAGAAATTACTCAGGATGATTGAGTATTTGGAGAGAGACTTGAAGACTGAAACTTCGAGTGAGACCCAGGGGTCAAATGACTTTACATCTGATGATTTTTGTATGTTTTTAGAAAAAAAATGTGGAGGATGACAACTTGTTTATGTTGTCACTAAGGAGGAAAATGGAACAGCCAGATGTTTTGAAAATGTCCATACACAGTTGGGGAAAAGTTTTAATTTTCAATATATTGGACGTAGAAGATATTTAAATTGTGATGATGGCCAGAAGCTGGAAATTGAGAAATCAATTGGAAAGCTCAAAGAAACTAAAGAGAAGACCATTGAAGAATTTATGAAATGTATAGAAGACTTGGAACAACAGGAGGATTTGGTGATTAAATCATTAAATGAGACCATGAGCTCTCATGATTTTGAAACTGACAAATTGTGTGTGAATGCAGGCATTGAAGAAAGTAGTTCATATGATGAAAATGTAATGAGTGAAGCTAACTGTTGCCAAGTGAAGTATGATGATGATTACCTTTCAGAGGAAGATCAGATTGAATTACTGCAACAAAAGGAATTCATAAATTCCTTGTTTAATGAAAGAGATTGTTCCAATGGAGATATGACAGTTATGACTGATGGTGATAAGTTTGTTATTAATGATGATAATGAAAAATTGATTTTTTTGAATGGCCAAGTGAAAAGTGATGGACAGACAGCTGAATTTGTTGCAGAGATGGAGGATCATAATTCTATTCTGATGAAATATGAAGAGATAGTGATAGCAAGAAACTTGACTTGTGAAGATAGTGAATATTTCACAGAGAGTTTCTCATATGAGATGACAGATTTGTGGCATGAGTTAATTTTTCTAGAGCAAAGGATAGAAACATAGAGAAAAGGTGTTCAGAGTGTAAAGGCAGAGTTGAGTGAGAATGAGAAGGTTCATTTTTATGAACTAGAGCAAGGAAACATCCTTGAAGAGGATGGGGTAGAAGAGAGACTAGACAACAGTCTCGAGAAGTACTTGAAGGATTGGAATCAGCATACTGATGTGCTGATGACAGAGCAGCAGATTGAAGTGTTGCTGGAAGAAATGACAGGGCAGCAGATTGAAGTGTTGCCGGAAGAAATGTCAGAGTAGCAATTTGAAGTGTTACCAGAAGAGGAAGAGACACAAGGATTTTATAAATTTGGTGTTTGTTTTATGATTGCAGGTACTGATGGAAGGACTAAAGAATTTTTGGTCTAGGAGAAAAAGAAAAGAGATGATGACATTGACTGGAAATTTAAATACTAGTCTGAAGAGTTGCTGAAGGCATAGAATGAAGAAATTGTCATGGGTGACAATTAGGAAGAGTTTTTCTATTGCAGAGAACAAGAGGGTATGGATGATTGGGTGGTAGTAAAAGTAGGAGCTCAGCAAGCAGTAAGGACTGAACAAATAAGAACTCAGCAAGCAGGAGTAGGAGTAGAAGTTCAGCAATCAATATGGAGCAGTATCCAGTAGTCAGAAAATAAATTAGATCAGGAAATTGAATTGATAAGAAAACTGATGGAGGAGGTGTCTCAGAAAAAGACAGCAGCAAGAAAACAAAGAAGCAGAAGCAACAGAAAAATAAATATAGAAAGAGAATGTAAAGGTGCAGCCAATGGAGCAAGACAAAATAAGATATGGAAGCCTGGAGAAGTGTAGAAGAAGAATATTGCAACAGATGATCAGCTGCAGAACAAAGTGTGGGATCCAGGAAGGCAAGGACTGAAAGCACATGATCAAGAGATGATGAATCATTTTAACCTTGGGAGTCTGATGCAGGGGCATTAGGTCCCAAAAAAATACTTTGTATTTTCATAGACATAAGTGGGTCTTATGTTTTTAATTTCTTATGTAATTATTAGTATTTTGAATAAATATAGTGAGGAATTGTAAATGTTCCCAAATGATTGGAGAACATGAGGGAATTTGATTAGTTGGGAATATGAAGAGGCAGTTCAGATTTAGGAATGAATTTAGAATTATTTTCAGCAAATCTAGGGATTTAGGATAAATTCAGGATTTGAGGATTTCAAGAGTTTTGTTGATTCATTGTAGGAGCTGAATCAACTCATTACCATCCTGTATAAGTGTAAGCCTCAAAGGCATTAATGGAGAGACTTGGAGAGTTGCAGTGAGTTAGAGTAGTTTCAGGAAACAGAGTTTCTATAAGCCTACGGGCAGTTGAAAAGGGTCATTTGATTTCGAAGATCAGGCTAAGGACAAAGCAGGAAGTGTTGTAAGTAATTTCAATTATATATTATGGAAGAGTTGTTCAGCATTTCATGAGTACTATTCGATTTAAATCTTGTGCGAATGGGTTTGTATTTCAATAAAAAATTGTATGAATAATGCAGATATAATCTCTGTAATCGGGGTTTTAAATGTACTCTGTGTATCATTAAGGAAACTGACATTCATGTCGATGTTGTAATGTGGAGTCGAATGTGCATAAATTTATGGATCGAATCCTGTGCGGATCATCCTTATCAAAGATTGATCATTGATCACGGCATGAGTCAATGCCTTTGAAGAGATATGTCTTTCAATTTGACATTCAATCTAATAGAATCGAAGTAGGGAGAATACTTCTGTTGTAATGTATGCATGCAGGGTAATTTATGAGTGATGGTTCATAACTAGAGGCAGTAGGAGGATCGTGAATATATACACAGTGGAGAGCACACAAAGTGAGGTGGAAGAATATGATAGGGTCGAAGAATCAGAGTGGATTAGAAGCGAAGACACAATAATAACTATGAACAGAAGCTAATGCGTCGTATTCGAAGGAGTTCAATGTCCACAAGAGTCATAAAAAATAAAGGAATGCTGTAATGCGTTGATTTGGAACAAATAAGGAAACTCGGTTGATTCCCTTTAGAAGGCAATACACTATAGGAAATGTGTGGAATGAACCAGTTTTATTCCATGTTTGAGGGTGATTATATGTACAATTGATGGTCTCGTTAATTGCGGAGATAGTTTGAAGATACCGTGGAATAGAACCGACAGTAGAGGAGTAATGATCCTGGGTTAACGTTAAGCAGGGCCATGTGAAGTAGAAACAGTGGAACTGTGAGCGATGGCTGAAAAGGAAGGTGTGGTGATGGTTTGTTAAGGGTGGAGTTCGTTTGAAGAACTAAATCGCAATCGTAAACAAAGAGTTAATAACAGCGAGGGAATTGTCATGGAAGAGAAACCTTGAATAAATAGTGAAGGCAGTTTTTGAGACGGAAAACCAATAGTATCGCAATTCTTAAAACTGGTAAGCGGATTTCCTAAGAAAAATGCGATAAGTGTCTTTGTTTGATGCGTGGCATAGCTGGTATTTGAAAACCGGTCATTTTGAATTATTTTTGCGTGTTAAAACTCAGGGAGAAAAAAAATATGATTTTCGTCTGATTAGGCGGCATCGAAGATCAATGGCACTCACCTCATGAAGATGCGTGGGGTTTAACCAAGTAAGTCATGTTGTGGGACCCGAACGTATTGTGTTTATAGTTGACGTTTAATGTTAGTGGGCTCGGTTTTAAAACATTTGTGGACCCGATACGTTGTAAGATGTGGTTGAACCTTTTGAGTTCCGGAGATTAAGAATTAGAGTGTGGGACCCGATATATGTTATAATCTATGGTTGTAAGTTGTAGTATTGGGGTTTAATCTAGGATCCAATATATATGCTGGCATTTCTTGAAGGCCTGGTGGACCTTGAGTGAAGGTGAGTTTTGGTTTAATTTATATATATGCAGATCTGTCATATAGATATGGGGTTTCATAACCATGGAAAAATGAAGCTTCCACATTAATTTAAATTTCCAGATAAGAGATTATAATTGGGTGCGTCAATTTTTATACACAGTGGAGATTGTGGTTTTATAACCATAAGAGAAATTGAATTTAATATCTCAAATATCAGATTTGAGATATAAAATCTTCCGCATTATAATTTAAATGATTTGTCGAGATTGGATTTTATATTGAGCACAAAATTTAGTTGCATGCATTTTTATGCATGAGAGTTGAGAATGTGGCTTAGGTAGGGTAAGCCTTACATCACAAACCCAACAAGCTTGTTGCGGCCCCTTCCTATCCCTAAGGGAAAGTGGGAGAGTATTTTGATGGAATTCATTACCGGGTTGCCCACAGTGCAGGGCAAGGACTGTATCTACGTGGTGGTAGACCGCTTGATGAAGTATGCACACTTCTTCACTATTTCATCTCGGTACAAAACCTCATAGGTGGTTGAACTATTTTTCAGGGAGATCTTCTGGCTGCATGGCCTTCCCAAGAATATTGTCAGCGACCGGGAAAATTTTTTCATGGATGGATTATGGAAGGAACTATTCTAGTTGGTTGGCACAAAGCTCACCCCTAGCACGAGCTACCACCCTCAAACAGATGAGAAGACAGATATAGCTAACAAGTGGCTGGAGAGATACTTGGGTAACTATGTGACAGGGAAACAATCGGAATAGTTATGACAGTTGTATATGGGGGATTATTGCTATAACACCATCTATCACATGTCCATAGATATGTCTCCATTCCATGCATTGTATGGTCACGATGCTTTGAAATTTTTTGACGTTATGTTTGGTGACAGCAAGGTCCCACAGGCCAAATATTGGATCCAAGAAAGCTAAGGTATCTTGAGGGCTCTCAAGGATAACTTAAGGATGGCACAAAATCAACATAATATTTATGTAGACAGGGGCCAAGTGGAGAGGTAGTTCGAAGTTGGGGACTTGTTATACCTTCAGCTTCAACCTTACAAGAATTCCACACTCAAACAAAAGGGGGTCGAGGAGCTCAAGCACTACTTTTATGGACCATACCAAGTCACTCAGAAGGTGGGGGAGGTGTCTGATGAGTTGGAGCTAACCTTGAGGAGCCAGATGCACAAAATCTTCCATGTATCTTTCTCTAAGAAGACCTTAGGACAACAGGATATATCAACTACCAAGTTACCCCTATGGATGATGAAGGGAAACTAGTGCTACATCCGGAGTCCATTTTAGATTCTTGGGAGAGGCACTTGGGGAACAAGGTGGTAAAAGATTTCTTGATCAGATGGAGGAATTTACCGAATGAGGATGCCACCTGGGAGGGAGACCAAATCCTCCAGCACCCATCACTGCAGTTTCTTGATGACAAGAAACATCTTGCAGGGAGGACTGTAATATTCCAAACTAGCAATTTTGCTAATTATAATATTAATTTTTGATAATTTTGTATTTTTCTAAAGTTTTTGCTAAACGGATGTGGGCTTGGGGATCCATAAATAAGACTTTAGAGACTATAGGAATTTCACTTTAGACTAAGTAAAAAATTGTGGCTTTAGTGGAGAATGAAGACCCAATGAGGAGGAACTGCGTAGCACATGGGAAAATCACAGTGATTGGGTTGAAGAAGAGGCAGCGCAGTCATGAGATGGGGCCCAAGGGAATATTGGGTAGCTTGGGACAAAATAAATCAAGAAAGCTCATTTTCATCATTCATTCATCTTTTTCAAATTAGTCTTTGACAAGAGCATGCTTGAGTAGTGAGCCAATTCTGCATGTGTTGTTTAGCACACGGGTATCTTGCAGCAACAACATTTTTGGCAGATTGCAGTGCAGATCCATAGCCATAAAGTGTACCATCAGTGGGGGATTTCAGCATTGATTCAGAGGGCTTCTCTAGCGTGCCTTGAGCAAGCCCATGTGCCTTCATTCCAGCACCTCCATTGTACACATTTTCATCAAATTAATAAAATGGCACAACTCAATTTTATGGCTAAAATTTTGTTCTTATGGTGTGATTTTATTTTTTGTTTTCTTAACGTATTTTGAGTGCATGTTGTTACTGTAATTTACCGTTAGGAATATTACATATCCTTCATCAACCAAAAAGGATCGAAATTCAGTAAGGAACATTTGACAATCAGCCTATGGATTCATTTACCAACGGATAGGTTCTCTGGATTGAGCCATAGGGATGACATATGATTCCATAAGACGTCCTTTATATTCTATTTCTAACCCAACTCTCTTAGATAGGATTTTGTTGATGTCATCAGTTAGTTTTCTTTTCATGTATTTATATTTTGTCTTAGAATAGGATTTCTGTTCTAGCAGATATTATATATATTTAGTGATGTATACATTAGTATTTTGATTGTGAGCGGATATATTGGATAAAGGGTTCTGGATTCTCACATTCCTTTAAGTGAAGCAACATTTCCCCAAGTAGATCCAAATGTTTACGACACTTTGTCAATAGTCCAAGAAGCAGAGTAAAAAGCAACATATCATTTTTTTTCAAGACAATGTCATCATTCAACGTCCAGTTATATCATTGTAAACCCAATTTTTTCAAATTTTAATGTAAATGATGCTAGTATGATCATTGAGCCATGTAATTTCACCTAGGTAAACCTATGAATTTTGTCAAAATATTTCATCATAGGAAGTTTTTTAATCTCCAAGAATTATGTGTGTTTGTAAAAATGGATAATCGACAAAGTTTTTCTTGCAGCTATAACCCCAAAGCAAGGGTGGAATTCATTGGCAATGTCTTAGGTGAGTCCTAGTGTTTATCAAGTCTATGCAAAAGTGTGTTAAGAATAATATAGTGCATGGTCCCTCATAATTAGACACCATGTCTAAGTCATTTTATTATAAACACACTTGGTTTCATACTAGATCATATTATGTTGCAGAATTGGGTAATGTCTTGAGGGTCTATGTCCAAAGTTGTTTTCCCTTCTAAGGGTTGATATTGTAATAATTTGATCTAACAAATATTTTAGTACATGGTTACTCATAATTATACATCATGGCTAAAATATTTGAGGGTGGAAAAATAATTAATCCCCTCTTGAGTCAATTAACTAATTTTTATGGAAAAATTAAATAAAAATCCTAAGCCAAAAAATTAATTAATTTTGAGTCAAATAATTTAAGAAGAATTAAATTCTCAAGTGGAAAATAATAAAAAATTCGTGGGTCAAAGGGAAATTAAATTTTGGAGGTCCTCCACCAAGGGAAAAATGGGTATTTTAAGAAAATTTCACCCCTTGGACCTTGGTGATTGAGTTAAAGTCAAATGTTTTAGGAAATTAGTCCAAAATATTAATTTTTGGATTAATAAAAAATGGTTTTCAAGAGAAATTCGAATTATTCCTCAAAAATAAAAAATTAGTGGAGATTAAAATAAGATCAAGATATTTTTTACGGATGAGATTATTTTGATGAGGGTCAAGCCAACTAGACGTTATTTCCACTTGTGTTGATCCTTGCTTTTCTAAAATAATTTTTTGCATGACAAAAAGACTTTGGGGTTTCAGTTCATGGTGTTTTTCTATCTGTTGATCTATGGTATGTACTAGTATTTTATTTTTTCATGCTCTATATTGTGTTAAATTCATAATTTTTATTTTCTCGTGATAAAAACATTTTATTGGTACAATTATATTTCCTTAGGTGATTTGATTCACCCCATGAATTAAATAGAGATCTACAAGTACAATATACCTTGGACTCCAAGTTCACATATTGTGGGCAAGGATTGACCTTGTTTGAGATTTGGGTTTTCATTTTGATGAATTATTTTGTAGGAGGGTTTTGGCCAGTAATCTTTTGAAAATTATTCATCCTTATTATCTACTCTCAAAATCTCAAAATTTTATTTCTAATTTTGTGCTATAAATATTTAATCAGCAAATGAGAGAAAATATTTAAATTTTGTAAATATTTTGAATATTTGTAAAATAATTTTAAATCTAACCCTTGTTTTATTTTTTGTAGCACGGCTTTTGGGAATTTTGTGTTTTTTTGCATATATTGGGGTTTTGGGAATTTTTCTCTTCATTTGTACATGTGATTTTCTCAAGCCATCAAAGGAGATCAAACTCTTTTGTGAGGAACTAGCCCTAAGGCTAGGGTTTCAAGGGTTTATCACCTCCAATAAGGGGCATCTAGCCTATTTTTCAATTTTTTCTTTTGTGACGAACTGGCCCTAAGGCTAGGGGTTTCAAGGATTTATTACCTACAAGAAGGGGTGTATAGTCTATTTGTCAATTTTGATAAAGCGAGAAAGGTTGAATCAAACCCTAGAGGCCTAAATATAGCCTCCTAAGGCCCTACAAGCTCAACGCTTAGCCCAGTAAGGAGGTCTGTTAGCCCTACAAGCCCTACAAGGTAAAATTTGAAGTTTTTTGTGGTAATTTTTTTTTTCTCCAACTTCTTGTGTTTTGCAGGGGTCTAAACTTTTTTTTGAGGCATCCAAGTCCTAGATGAGGGATCTTCGAGCCTTGAATACAATCCTATATCCCTTTTTACCCTTGCAGTGGGTATGGTTACCCTTTTCCCTTGGCACCATGGGTCATTAGGCCTATCTTCTCCTCTCGGCGGCCCTTGTTGGGCCTTCTACTAGCATTTATAGGCCTATACTGACCTTGATCCCTTAGTCAAACCCCTTTCTCCCTAGTTGTTAGCCTTAAAGGGGCCTCTCCCCTTTGTGGAAATCTCTAGGAAGCATCTCTTTGTGTGTCGCAGGCCCTGAGGGCCTCTCCCATCCTTACCACAAACCTTCTTCCTATAATTCGTGGCCGTATTAGTCCTTGAAGCACTCATCGATGCCCTCTTTTAGACCTCATTAAGTCATAATTTGGTCATCACTTGGGTAAGAATTAGTATTTTTGGACTGACATTTTTTTTGTAGTGCATTTTGGAGTTAACATTTTTATTTTCCAGTGGGCAGACCCATTGGAAGAATCCTAAGAGTCCAATTAGTCACCAGCAAGGCCATTATGTGCAGTGGTTTTCCTCTCAAACCCTCTCTTTCTCATCATTGTTTCATTGCAGCCTTAAGATACTCATAACATTGGAAAAATAAATAATTGGTTGTCATCTAATCTCCTTGGAAAGTCATTAGCATCGTTGGGCATTCACTATTAGCATTCCTTGCTTTTTTGGTAATGGTCTTATAGTTGGCAAAGTAGTTTTCTTGCTATTGTGATCTTTGGTATATTGCATCCATCTATTGCACCCTTGCATTCATAAGTAGTTCATTGTTAGCAATCTCATCTAAGTGATCAAATATATGTGCACTCATTAAATCAATACTCCGAATAAAAATATTTATGCTCTAAAAGATAATTGGACTGAGTTTGTTAAATAAGATAAGCTTGTTGCTCTCATAAGTTTGTTCTTGCTTCTTTAATGTCATAAGAATCAAGTTAAGAATTATATCATTGAGAATTTCATGATTTTCTAAAGTTATAATTGCAATTAGTGAATGTTTTTCTCTCTCTCCTTCATTGACATTGAAAAGCATTAGCCACCATTGTTTTTTCTAAAGGATTTCTATCATTTTGTAACATTGGTTACATTGGAATACTATTGCTTGTCATTGCTATCATTTCTGAAAGAAATTGGTTATTGGATAAGTGGTTACATCGCTATTGTCATAATTTTCATTTCTCGTGAGTTTACTTTTTCATAACTAGTGCACTAACATATTGTTTTGCAAGTGAGTATCATATCTAAGAATCATAATCTTGCAATATTTTAACTCACTCTTAAAGCACTTGATTGATATCTATATTGTAATAAGAGTAATCTTGATGTCATCTAAGTAATCTCAAGCATTGCGTTGATATCTTGTTCAATTGGTGCATTAACATTGTTAAGAGAAACATTGGACTTGTGCATTTATTGTTATTTGATCAAGTAATTGTCCATAATGATATTTCTAATCTTGAATTACTTTAAACTCTTTTCTTTTCATTGGATAATCTAATTCAAGGAGTTCATTAAGCACCACTTTTGGTGAAGATTGTATTTTCAATTATTAAGTACTTTTCTTTACTGCTTTAAATCTAATATTGTTTGTCTCTCAGGGTACTTAAATCATTTATTGATCTCACCTAAATCTAATCACTCATATTTGCATTGCATTTTAGGATTCATAGTGCATTGTTAAATTTTAACTCCAAGCATAAGCTTGGTTGAAAGTTGATAGGATTACCTTTCTCACCCAACTTGCGAAGTTTAGATCCTCACTTGTGGTTAACATGGTGACTTTTCAGTCGTCACAACCACAGTCTCTACAATGTCAGATGTAGAAATTATACAAACAATATGTATAACAATGGATTCAATTCGATCATGCAATGTTCTAAAGCAAAATACTGAATCCTTCTAACAATTCATTTGCGAAAATTAAACACGATCGCACAATCACACCAAGTAAGAGAAAGCAGAAAATAAATACACAATAAATATATTTTTCCTGGGGAAAGCTTGCTGCTCAAAACCCCTCTATATTCTATTTTATATTCAACCAATTAATCATGAAACAATTACAATGAACTCTTCTCACAAGAGTCTTGCTACACTCTGCTAATCGTCTCACACTGATCTAGGCAAAATTGGACCAACACTTAGCCAATTCTCAACCTGTCTTTAGCCTGCCTTACTCACGCAATTCATGTGGAATGAAATTCCTATTATTTATGAATTTCAACCTTCCTTGACTACGCTGAGTATCATGGGAATCCTATGGTGTTTTAATTGCATCTGGGCAGTTTACTAAAAATACCACTGATAGTTAACATCCCTTTAACCTCTGTCTCAACTGGGTCTTCATCATAACTGACATGCATGAAAATATTAATAGTAAATCATCAGTCACTTACAGATCACTGCATGTGAATTAAATATGATTTAATTCACTTGATCTCTCACTAGTACAACAATCAATTACAACTAGTTAGATCGACTTTAACTCACTTAATTGAGTTAAATTATTTCTCATGAATTAATCTAATACACTAATTGCAACTTGGACTCTAAAAAAATTAGAATCAGTCTACATGCCTCACCAACCACCCTCAAATTGAATTTCATGAGCTAACTGAGTCTATCATCCTCAGTTAACTATTACAAGTGATTATGAGATAAGATTACAATTTATTGTCCAATTTAATTAAGGAAAAATTACATTAGACACACATTTTTATTGCTAGGACCCATCACTGTGTGACTGTCGTTAGGACCCATCATTGTGTGACCTCTGATCACACACTAGTGTGTGTGTGTCGTCATGTTGTTTCTAGATGACAATTTCACTATTTCTTGTTGCAAATTTCAACACTCCCTCTCAATAAGAAAGGAATCAATCTGTCCCGATCCGGTACCTTTGGAATTTTCTTACATGCAAAACATCCTAGTGTTGTTCGCACATGCAACTCTCCTGAAAATTAATAACCTCCAAACAAAAGAATCAATATAATGCATATGTCATCAGAGTCTTCTAAAAGCTGGTACCTAACATGTCTACTAGGTTCTTTGTGCTGCTAACATTTGCATCCATGCACTCTGCACCGTTACTAACTCTGATCTACACTCCAGTATTCAACACCTATCACTCTGATTTATGTCTCCCTGACATCTGACTGCATCAATCTAACCAATCCTTCTTGCTATTTATGTACCATGGGCTCCTTGTAGCCAGGTTTGATCCATGAGACACACCATCTCAATGAACCCTGCCCAAATTTCTTCTTGGGATTAATTTTGCACATCGCCCCACCTCACACCTAGAGGTATAACTGCATGTAGTCCCTCTACCCATTTGGCTCTAAATTTACCCCTCCTAGAGGTCTCTGCATGAGTGGTTTCTGCCACTCCATGATCCTCATCTTGTGGTTGCTCCACATCTTGAGGTTCATCCTTCTGAACCAAGAGTTCCTCATCTGCATGCAAATCAAGCTCCCTCTCAAGGGACAATTGCATGGCTTTCTCATATTTCCCCATGGTACATCCATTGCATGTCTCTATTTGTGCAAGAGTACCCTTTGGAATACCTCTAGAAATCTCCTGCATGACCTTCAAAGCACTTTGGTGTAGATGGCCCAATCTCATGTGCCATAACTCACCCTCATCTCGATTCACCACTCTGTCTGCTTTAATCAATGTTGTGCAACCATCTACATCAATTTTGTAGAGATTCTTCACATGAAACCTAATCTTATTAACTTGTCCTGTGGTTTTGTGATGAAGGAATGCTTTCCCTTCATTGAAAACCACATCATATCCTCTATCCTCCAACATAGAAACTAAAACTAAATTCTTTTTCAAGCCTGGTACATTCATGAAATATTTTAAGAAAGGTTTACCTAGCTATCTCTGGAAAGTAACTGTACCAATCCCGGTAGTGCTATACCTCCCATCATCACCTATCTTGATGTGCATCTGAAGGTCCTTCTCCTCCAAGCTACTAAATAGTTCTTTGTTTCCCTTCATGTGGAAAGATGCACCACTATCCAAGCACCACACTGATCCCATCACACTAGTCACCATGCATGCGATGAGTGAGAAGCCCAACTCAAACTGTGAAGCCAAGACATCACCCACTGCAGATCCTAAATCCTTTTGGTTCTTCTTCTTCTTCCATGGACAATTAGTGGCATAATGTCGATGCTCGTGACAGTGAAAACATTTCACTTTGTACATGTCACACTTCTTACCTTCTTTGTCGATCTCAGATTTGGAATATGATTTCTTTCCCTTCCCCTTCTTTTCCTTACCAGCCAAGGTGAAATTTTCCTCATCATCTGCTTCAGATGAGGATCCATCCCTAGTATTCTGCCTGAATTCTTCTTGTACCAAATCTAACCAAATTCACTCCCAATCTGGTAGCTTCTCCCTCCCATTGATAGAGTCCTGATAACTATGCCAGCTCTTGGGAAGGCCTAGAAGTGCTAGGATCACCAAGTCATCATCCGCTACAGTAATACCATCACTTCCAAGCTCATCACAACATTGAATGAACTTGGTCAAGTATTCTGGAATAGTGTCGCTTTTATCCATTTCGATTTTCCTAAGCTTGTCCTTTAGTGCCAATTTTTTGTGGTCACTGCTATTTTGAAACAAATCTATCAAAGCCTTCCACATTACATATGGAGTCTCTTTTCCATGGAGACTTGAGAAAATGTGGTCTCGTACTCCCTCCAATAAGATCCTCATTGCCTTTGCAACCTTCTTTTTCCAAGCATCAAGAAGAGTGACATATGTTTTTGCGGGTTTGGGAATGTCATTGTCAATGGATTCTTTCAACTCATTGTCCTACAGAACTTCCTCCATACTATATTTCCACGCAGTATAATTAGAACTACCCTTGAGTGCATATTCCAATCTCAAGCCATTGAAATCCATCTCTCACCAAAGAATACATTTGCAAATTTGAATGTTGTTCAATCACAAACTCAATTCTTCTTCTTCACTATAGTGATTTCCCGCGCTCTGATACCATGTAGAAATTATACAAATAGTATGTATATCAATGGATTCAATCTGATCATGCAATGTTCTAAATCAAGATACTGAATCCTTCTAATAATTCATTTGCGGAAATTAAACACGATCGCACAATCACACCAAGTAAGAGAAAGAAGAAAATCAATACAAAACACAGATATTTTTCCTGGGGAAAGCTTGCTGCTCAAAACCCCTCTATCTTCTATTGTATATTCAACCAAGGAATCATGAAACAATTACAATGCACTCTTCTCACAAGAGTCTGGTGCACTTTTCCAATCATCTCACACTGATCTAGGAAAAATTGGACCAACACTTAGCCAATTCTCAGTCTGTCTTCAGCCTGCCTTGCTCATGCAATTCATGTGGAATGAAATCCTTATTCTTTAGGAATCTCATCCTTCCTTGACTACACTAAGTATCATGGGCATCCTATTGTGTTTTAACTACATCTGGGTAGTTTTCTAAAAATACAACTGATAGTTAACATCCCTTTAACCTCTGTCTCAATTGGGTCTTCATCAGAACTAACATGCATGCAGCTATTAATAGTAAATCATCAGTCACTTGACAGATCACTGCATGTGAATTAAATATGATTTAATTCACTTGACCTCGCACCAGTACAACAATCAATTACAACTAGTTAGATTGAATTTAACTCACTTAATTGAGTTAACTGATTTCTCATGCATTAAACTGATACACTAATTGCATCTTGGACTCTAAAAAAAATAGAATCACTCTACATGCCTCACAAACCACCCTCAACTTGAATTTCATGAGCTAACTGAATTTATCACACTCAGTTAACTATTACAAGTGATTATGAGATAATATTACAATTTATTGTCCAAGTTAATTAAGGGAAAATTAAATTAGACACACATTTGTATCACTAGGACCGATCACTATGTGACTATCGCTAGGACCCATCACTGTGTGACCTGTGATCCCACACTAGTGTGTGTTTCATCATGTTGTTTCTGGATGCTAATTTTACTTTTTCTTGTTGCAAATTTCAACATTGGAGACATTCAGGCGGTTAGAAATCCAAGAGAGGTATCTTTAATATAACAATTCCTATTTTACCCTAAGTTTCTCTCCACAACCTACACTTGAGACGAACTTCAAAATAGTTGAGAGAGAGGACTCACTTAGATAGGAATCTAATCTAAAATTAACCAAGAGTTTGCATTTTACTTAATTCTAGGTGTCACATCTCATATAGGATAATTGGAATCGTAAGAAGCAATTGTTCATTCGATGACTTGGTAACTAATTTATATTGTGCAAATGATTTGTCTCCATAAGGCACTAGTCTCTCAATAATCTAATTAAATCATGCTAATAATTAAATTTTAAATCATCATTAACCAAGTTTCTAGGCCATTCAGTTGTTTCTCTCGAGCTTGTTGGTTCTTGACAAGCCTTTCATACTCACATTTCGTAGGGACTACCCCCCATAGCTTGTTGTAGGGAGACAACTAGAACGAAGAGGGAGGGGATTAGAGTGACAACCCTTGCCCTGTCATTGTCGTGTTTTCTATAAAATTGGGGCGAAAAACACCCATTTTCTACCAATAGGATTTCTTCTATTTGATAAATCCACTAGATCCAAAGACTCGTTTTTGTCCAATGCTTCCATTTCTTCAACCATGGCCTTTTTCCAGAGTTTGTCATCTATTTAATTCACTTCCTCCCTAACAGTTCTAGGATCATCATTAATAATCAACAAAGTTCAAATATAATAGAAATTAGGTGGATTATTCCTTTCTATTTGCTTCTTTCTTGAACCAATCTCTTCAATAAAAAAGTATGTGTTTCTTCTTCCTCTAATTCCCATTCTTCTGTAGTGTCTAATTCAACATCATTTTATTCAAGCTATATGTTCTTTGGTTCTTTCTCCCTTGGTTGGACTTTGTGTTTGACAAAATTTTTTAGTTATCTAAATACGACATCTCAACTATATGAAACCTTATTAATTTCTATGTCCCAAATCTTATAGCCTTTGAACCCATATCTAGAGCCAACAAAGATACACTTCTCGACTTTATTATCCATCTTAATACTATTTTCTTTTGGAACATGTACATAACCATCATATCCAAATACTATGAGATGTTTAAGATATGGTTTGTTACTAGTCTGTACCTCATGTGGATTCTTTCCATCCCAACCTAATGAGGGTGATCTATTTACTAGGTAACATAAAATACCCACCACCTCTGCTTAGAATTTTTTTCCTATCCTCGCACCATTGAGCATGCTCCTTGATTTTTCCATCAATTTCCTATCCATCCATTTTGCAACCCCATTCTATTGAGGTGTGTATGGTGTACTTATTTTCCTTTATATAACACACTACTTACAAAATTCCTTGAACTCATTCCAACAAGATTCCTCCCCATTGTTATCCTTAACACCTTAATTTCCTTTTCTATCGAATCTTCCATTTGTTAAAGACTATATTTATTCCCAAGGAAATAAATCCATGTGTTCCTCAAAAATTCATCTATAAATTAACCATAGTACTCAAATTTACTTAATGATAAAAATGGGACAGGTCCAAACATAATCATTGTGCACCAACTACAATATTCCTTCTTTCCCCGTAGCACCGAATGAGAACCTTACCTAATTTTTCTTCCCATATAAACAATGTTCATAAAAAGAAGAGAATAGAGAGCAATTAGACATACCTTCAACCATAAATTTACCATGTAATAGGCCCTTCTCTCCAATATGTACCAATATTTGATGCTATACCACAACCTTCTCTACAAAGATTGTAGGAAATTTTCCTCCAACTACTCCACTCAAGAATAATGGAACTATTGCACTTATCACTACTAAATATTTCTAGAAGCTTATATAGAGTTCCAATCTGACTCCCCCTCAATTATACCATTTTTTATGAATATAATTCATATAAAAATTAATAAATATAAATATAAATATAATAATAATAATTAATAATTAATTAACTAATAGTTAGTTAGTTAGTAATGAAGAGGCATGTCTTAGAGACATGACCATTCATGAAAGGACACTTGCCTAGGTATATAAGAGGGTCCTCATTGTAATCATTTCACACATCCTTGTGCATTCATCATATTAATAAAAAACATTACTTACAATAAATTCAATGTGTATTTTACATTTAAATCACAACAACTCTATAGTCGCTTCACCATTCCTCTTCACACCATCTTGTAGTTTTCATTTTCAAACACTATTTTGACACCTGCATCATTAATCTTGCTTACATAAATCAATTTTTTGGCCAATCCTAAGATGTGTAGAACACCAAGGAGTCTTCTAATCCTTCTTTTAATAAGCTTAAATTTGAATTTTCTTCATCCTATGATTATAGATGCTAATTCGTCTCCTAAGAAAACATCACTACCATCTTACCTTTTCAATATTCACAAAACCACTTCCTATGAAGAGCCATCTTACCTTTTCAATATTCAAAAAATAATTTCCTATGAAGAGCCATATGAAGAGATGCATTTGATTTGACAACTCATACCTCATGATTTGTACGTGTTCTTGAAGTAGAAAAGTATGCATCCTCTACTTAGTTTAAGAAGGTTTTTGATTCTATAGGAACATCATTATATCCCTTCCCTCTCTCAACACTTTTAGATATGCGTTATTTCTTGTAATGTCCTTTTCCACATCACTATCATATCTTTATGAATTTTCCTAGAGATTTAAATCTTCCTATAGATTTAAAACTCCCACTTGAGGACTTGTTTTTATTTCTATCTTTGGAGCATCCTCTTATAGATAAGTAATCTACATTTTTCTATCTCATCTCCTTCAATAAGGATGAGACAATTTCATCAAAAATTCTAGTTGCACTACTACCTAAGGAAACAAATAGACTATCCCATGAGTCTAGTGGAGAATACAACAAAATAATACATTTATCTCCATTTGAAATATTAATATCAATAGATAATAACCAAAGTACCACAATATAAAGGAATTTAGATGCTTTTCCACCTAGTCTCCATCCATCACCCTCAATTTTTACAAATGCTTACATAGGAACAATTTTTCACTAGGGACATATATTGATACACAGCCCCTAACTTGTACCACAACGTCGTCATTGCAGCTTCTCTTAAATATTCAATAATACTAAATCTAAGAGACACAACAATATTGTGTTATTTTCCTTTTGATTTGACTTATTTTATTCTTCTATCACATCCTCGTCAATGTAGTACTTGGATACATAGTGATCCACTCATCTTTATCCACCCAAATATCTTATGTTTTCCATTATTATTATTTTTATTTCTATCTTTGAATTTCTCACCATTTCCTTTCACCACAAGAACTAATAGTGCAAATCTTCCACTATAGCAAGGCTTCTACTATAGCAAGTCTTTCCTGAGACAAAATCATCCCCTTGAATATAAATTATTTTGATACCAAATAATGGTCTTAACCTTGTATAATTAATTGTTTTGAATAGATTCTTAATTTTCTTTTGGAAAGATGCAATAATCTTCCACTATAGCAAGGCTTTCTTGAGACAAAATCATCCCCTTGAATATAAATTATTTTGATACCAAATAATGGTCTTAACCTTGTATAATTAATTGTTTTGAATATATTCTTAATTTTCTTTTGGAAAGATGCAATGGCCCACACACACCTTTAACATATATATTTTACCCTAGAAACTAAAATTGGGATAAGTAGAAATATTTTTCAACATATTATATATTTACAATGTTACAATACAATATGAATATCCCACACCACCCTTTAACTCTAGATTAGAATACAATCGTAGTTCTTTAACCAAAATTACAAAACCACAAGCTAAATCACCATGCATCACAAAACGGCTAAAAGAAAATACCATTCATTGAAAAATGCAAAAATTGGATGTAAAATACCACCCCAATTTTTTTTTCTCTTCCCCCGATATGCCCAACATGTACAAATAATGCATGGGGAAAATCATGCAAAGAATATAACACATACCACAATAGAATATGTGGTGGGGACGTACCTTATGTATTATGAGGGTACTACATAGGATTTCATTTTGATTAAAAATTTTGTAAGGCTTAATGATGTATTACATATTTTCTTACCTCCTTTGTAGTGGTATGCCCTAGGTTCATGTCTAGGTTGAGATTAATGTTGTATTATTATCTTGGTACCATGGTTTATTTTTGCTAGGGAGTAAAACTTGTATTGCATGTTACAAAATTTTGATGGATTTCACCCCTTCATTAGCACACATGTTGGGGAAAATCACATTATAGCATTATTAATTTTCTTGATAGAAGGGGCCATCCCCCTATACTTATAAATTTTTAGGGTTTCTTGTTGATTTGGTAAGTGGATACAATTTTTGACTCTTTATCTTTATGGCTCTATTCAAGCACAAGTTTTGAGGGGTTGTAACGACATTGGAGATTTTTTTATAATTTATTGGGGAGGTGGTCTCACATTGGAGAAAGAACCATAAAGAACCTTCAATTTTGGGAAGTTTCTCAAGGTTTGAAGACCTTTGACCAATCCTTGTATGTGGAGTGCCCTACTTTAGTTCAAGTACGAGAATTTTGGTAGATTTTTTAAAGGAACACCTATGGAGTTAGTTTAGCATTTATTATTAAAATGATGTTGAATCCTTCCTTGTTGGAGGGTTTTATGGATTGAAAGTTCTGATTAGGGTTTGTTAGAAGGGTGCCTTGCTATAGTCGTTAAGTTTGTCATATGATCAACCATTTGTCTACTTTATGGAGCACCTAGCTTACACATGCATTGATTGAAGAATCTACTATGGGATTCACACATGTGGTTGATATCATATTCATGAAGAATAGTATTACATAGATATCAATGCATCTTGTAGGCCACACTTTCTATTTCAAGGAGGTGGTTGAGGAGCACTCTCCTAAGGAGATTAAATTATTTTCTTCACTAATGCATCTTGAAGGTTGCACTTATTTCTTCTAAGTGGACATGGAGCACATTCCTCTCTATCATGTAATATTATGATATATTCTTTAGTATGCATCTTGGAGGGCACACTTCAAGTAGAATTATTTTATTATGAAATGAATTGAGGTGGTCTCAACGCATTATCTCTTAGGGTGCATGGAGTATTTTGTCTCTTTCTAGGAGACATGTACACCTAGGGGGTTTCAAAACCTTGAAATCCACCTTGAGGAGTTATTTCTTGCGTTTTATTTGGTATTATGTTAGATTATGCACTATTGAGGCATTATTTTATCATTTGATGGAGCACTTGACATGGTCAATCACTAACTATAGAATGTGCCCCACCTTATTGAGCTATTTTTGGAAGGTTGTTGGTTAACTACTCCATTATTATATTATTATTTTATTTTCCAAGGGGATAGTTAGTAAATATTGTATTTTATTATAAGATATATGAATCTCTCTCTATAAAAAGTGGATTTCTCTCTTTATATATGGCTGACTTGAAGTGTGGCGAGATTGAGAAGTGATAGGAGAATAGGAGCTTGTAGTTGAAGGTTGATGTTGGGCTCCATTACATCATTCATGCATTTTTGGATGACTATAGATGGTAAGATTCTTTTGTTGTAAGGGTGTTCCTCTTTATCAGCCTAAAGTTTCAATTAATAGGAAATCCCTATGCCTATTTTCATTCTTTAACTCTTTTTTCCCTTCATTACTGAATTGTATAGGGACAAGTTCTAGCATGAAATTGAATCTACAAGTTTTATTCTATGCCACTAACAATTTATTTGACCTCCCTCATGGCATCACTAGTGACAAAACTCCAGTGCTTAAACACTTTCTTAAGAAAAGTAAAAGCTTCAATACTAGTCATCATTATTTCCTATACAAGGAGGACATTTAGTTATATTTTTGGACAATCCTCTTCAAGGAATTTTAGTTCGAGGAGACCTAAATCCCTTGATGTTAATTGATAAAAAAATCATGCACTTCCGCTTTAGAAGGCCTACCTAGGGCCTCTTCTATTTATCTCTATTTCCTTTTGCACAATTCTTACTCAATTATATGTGGCTTCGTCCTTATGTCCTTTGAAATAACATTTTGTCATCTATCTCCATCTCTCATTTGAGATCCACTTTTGACTTGGCCTTATTACTTATTTTGGATGAGCATATATGGTATCTTTTCTTATAATTGTTCCTTCTTATTAAAGGAAGAGGAGGAACCTAAATATTTAGTTAAAAGGCATCCCTTTACTTTTTGTCATTCTTTAACTACTACTACAGTTCAAAAGTGAATAGTAAAGGGATAGGTCCTAGACAATTTCTCTCCTCTCCATTTTAAATTCCATTTTCCATACCTCATCCCTTATGGGTGAACCAATATCCCATGCCAGAAGGGGTTTATGTGTCACACATTTTTCCCCTTATTTTTATTAATTGGGATTCTACATATTTCAAAGTACAAATGATAAGGCAAGTTTTCACACTTACCTTGGGTGGAAGCATCGTGATCCTAAGATCTTGGAGGATTATTTATTGATACCTTCTCTATATTCCATGTCTTAGAAGGTTGAATTTCCTAGTCACTTGAATTTATAAGAGGGTTTTAAAAAAAATTATAGTCCTCTTCCCCTACCTTTGGTTGCCTTGCATCATATTATCTCCATCTAAGGTATCTTGTACTCCCTTGTCAAAGTAGGTATTTTTAAGTTGATATAGTTCCTACACATGGCACGTTTTAATGGGGCCTTTTCATATTCTAAATCTTGTCTATGTTCTCTACCTTCCGCCATTACATAATCCCATTTGCAAGCCCATTTACAAAAACTAATTCGACACATCTGCATCCCATGAAATTACCATTACAATCCATAGCTTTGGTTTTATTATTTGTCGTGATATATGTACCCCCCTATGGCATTTCAAATGGCCGTAAAAATATTTAATATCCATAAATCCATTAGAAAATAATGTTTTCTAACCCAAATTTGTGCATTGTTGGAACTTTATTTTAATGGATCAGGCCCTAGTTCCTGAAAGTGGAGGCTTAGATTTCTAACTACACCCCCATGCCATAATCATATTCCCCCCACTCAATATTTATCAACTTTAAAATTGAAGATGAAACCAATATAACCCCTTGGAAACATAAATAATTGAGGAGAATAACCCAGCAATGGTTCCATGGTTTTCATCCATTGTTTTAAATATCTTCTCATATATTTTTTTACCCTAGATATCTTTGATACAATCTCTTATTCCAATTGAAGGTTGTGCATGATTTTCTTTGCCCTCTTCATTCTCTTGAAATCCCTTCTTTTCTTAACAAGGTTTTCAGGTCTTCTCCTACTCTCAAAGAACCTTTGTTGCGGGAAGGATTCCAAAATATCCCATTGTATTCATTGAAAATATCTTCATTTATCTTAAGGGGCGACTAAATGGACTTACACCCTGTTGTATCTATTTCTTGAAGACAGTTCATTGGCTGGAAACTATGCCAAGAAATCAACTCACCCTACTTTAGGTTCAAGTTGGCCTTTGAACCAGAGGGGGCTTCCTCATGTGTTACAAGGCTAATTGAATGTTCATGGCAATGAACAATAGCCTTTTAGTCACAATAGCCAGATTTATGGGTTTTGAGAGGTGGTTGCTTATGGTTTCAAATCCCTGCTTAACAAATAAGGCCCTCTTTTTCAGAGGCCTGATCAAAGTGCCAACATTCAACGTGACAAAATAACATAGCTTGAAATATAAGGATGGAAGACATAAAGACAAATTAGGTAGCATAAAAATTGATTTTGAATATTGATAATAGCTAATAAGGTTAGAAAACATGAAGAGAAACTCTTAATAGCTTAGCAAGGTGTTGGAAATATTGTCATTGATGGCAAAGGAATTGGCAAAGCAAAGACAGGAAGGCAAAAGAAACAGAGAGGTAGCAAAGGCAGCAGATGAAACAAAGGAATTAGAGACAGAGCAGTAGAGTTGAATTAGGGGTTTAATACAGTTTGCAAAGGAGATGGCAAAAGGGAGAGCTGCGAAGGACAAATTGAATATCTGGCCAAGATTTGTGTATGTTGATGAAGAACCGTGAAATTGTTTTAATGGAGTAGAGGAACACTTGGTGACGACGGAACGCAAAACATTAAAGAGCAATTTAAACTATAATAATACTTTTAAAAGGCGAAAAAACCCTGCGTGGATGAGCAGAACCATGACCATATGAACAGTAAAGGTGGTTTATGGTTTTCATCACACCACCTATGCAGAGTAAGCGGTATTTCTTGGATGAGGAGCGATTCCATAGAATACTCGACACGCATCCTGTACGATTTTACAAAACCACGTTTCACTATGCGCCATCGCGCGTTATAGTTCGACCCAGAATGCCCAGCAATATCGTTGAGCACCGTTGATCTGGGAAGGGGTCATCGGACAGTCATCATTTGTTGAAGGTGCGGGAAGATTAACATAGGTACGACGGGCCATCGCCCGTTAACGTTCGGCATCGGAGGTCAAGCGATATGCATATACGCCGTTGATCTAGAAGCTTGCTAATCTAACGATGATCGGACGCTGGACTTGCGCGAGGTTTACTGTGGTACGATGGGCGTATTGGATTGGCTATTAATTATGTATGTGGGCCTGGGGTCGAAGGTTTATCGCAAGATTAATTTATTTGGAAGCGTTGGATGTTTCTATAAAGATCGAAGGGTTAAACTTTAAGGCTTGGGAATTCAAAAGGTTGAAAATATAATTATTTGTCAATTTCTCAAAAATTGATAAATAAATTTAAAAAGAGATCAAAAGCCCCGTGGGACAAACTAAAAGGAATACCACTAGTGGTTTGTGGTTTTGACTCATGGTTTTAATAAAGGGAAAACTATATAAGGAGAAGAAAAATAAAGAACGAGGTGTGCATTGTAAGGATCGTGAATAAATTTTCTAAAAGGAATATATGTATGGGCGAGCTCTGTTCTTAACTGATAAATCTGAAACTACAATGCACCCATGAGTATAATCTGATGATGATAAATCTCTGGTTTGAATGACGGACGATATCATGAAGAACTGGTGTGAGTATACAGAAAATAAATAAATCTAGTGACAAGCAAGGTATGTCGTATGGAAACTGGTGGATCCAGTGTGAAAATTGATGAAACGAGGTCCGCAGTAGTGCTGAGGGTCGAAGCCTTCAGAGAAGGGGTTGTAGCTCCCTTCCAGTGGTAGCTTAAATAAGAGAAGGCTATAGCCTTCTGCAGGTGGGTGCCTGCGTGCTGGTATAAGTCTGCACCAGCATATATTGTAAGAAGTTTTCTCTATAATATATATTTGTAGAAATTTCCTGTTTTCCCACCCCGGTTTTCGGTTTCACCTTATTTCTCCAAATAGTTAAATGCCCTTTCCCATATCCTTACATTCAACAAACTGGAAAATAAATTTTTGCTGAAAACACAAATTCTGGAAAATTTACAGAATGCTGGAAAATGCAGAAATAAAATTCAGCAAGCTTAAACAGTCATTCACACATTTTAACACAGATATTTTTGGTCAACATGACCCTAGAAAAACCCCGTACAACTCTTGGGGAAAACCAGTTTGAGAGCTCCTTACTTCTGAAAAATGATTTTTACAGTGAGAGAAATATTCAAAACAATCAGCAAGTAAACTTATACAACTTATCTCATTTTTTGTGCTTAACCACCGCCTCGAAAAATGTGCAAACAGTAAAATTGAACCAGCAATAAATGCTATGTGTATTTCCTTGAAAAACGTGCCCAGAAATTACAACATTAATTTCTGTTGTATGGCCTCCTCTTTTTGCGTTTAGAACAGCAATAAATGCTGTTGTACGACCTCCTTGGAATGCGTGTAGCTGTATTAAATGCTGCTGTACGGAAATTTGCCTCGATTTTTGTGCCAGCAATCAGCTACAGGTTGTATGGCTTGCCTGGAAAAGCATGTAGCAAAAACAAAAACCTCTCCCTCGAAATCTGTGCCCATAAAATGGTACGGTTGCCTAGGAAAACGTGCCACAAGATGCTGTACAGATTCTGCCTTGGAAATCGTGCCAAATCTGCCTTGAACTGTGTGCAAACTCTGTTGTACGGACTTGCTGAAATACTGCCTTGGAATGTGTGCCAAGCTACTGCCTCCTTCTCCTCACTGCTCAGAAATCTCCCTTGCTCTCTTGCTCTCCTTCTCTCAATCTGCTCATGAAAGAATGAATGACCTTTTCTCTCCTTTTCCTCCTTTAACCTAACCCTAAGTGACTTTTGGGGAATCCCTAAATCCAATGGCTGAAATAGAATGAGATCTAGGGCTGAGATTAAATGCTCATTTAAATCTCACTTTCTATTTTTTAATTCACCCCACTTTAATAAAGACCCACTTAGTCATTTATTTCCAAAGTCACCTTTCCTTTCTAATTTTACATTGACTTTATTAAAGTCACATTAAAATTAGACTTTAGTAACTTTATCACTTAAAGTCACTTTTAAATTAGACTTTAGTAACTTTATCACTTAAAGTCACTTTTAAATTAGATTTGACTTTATAAAAATTATAAAGTCACTTTAAGAGAAAAATTAAATTCTTTTGGACACTTTTCCCTAGGCCAAAGATCAAAGCCTTAGGGAACCACCTGTCCTCCGGTAACCAAATTTCAACACTCCCTCTTACCGAGGAATGTGTTCCTCACCACACCCATCTTGTCTCTGAAGTAGACATGCTTGCCCCGTGGTAAGGCTTTGGTAAGAATATCTGCAACCTGCTCATCAGTGGGAATATACTCAAGCTTCACAGCTCCTTTCTGAACATAGTCTCTGATGAAATGAAATTTGATCCGAATATGCTTTGACCTGTCATGAAATACTGGATTCTTCGTGATTTTAATGCAACTCTGATTATCAAAGTAAATCACTGAAGGTCTCAACGGCTGACCAAATAAGCCAAACAACATCTTGCGAAGCCAGATGGCCTCACAACTAGCTAGACTGGCTGCCATATACTCTAATTCCGCTGAACTCAATGCTAATGACTGCTGCTTCCGGCTGAACCATGACACCACTACTGAACCCAATCCAAAACAGCACCCTGAAGTGCTCTTCCTATTAGAAGCACAACCTGCCCAATCAGAATCAGTGTAACCTGCCAATCTCACTCCATCCCCCTGCCTGTAGTCCAGACCATAATCCACTGTCCCCTGCAAGTACCGCAAAATGTGTTTTGCAGCCACCCAGTGAACCTTCCTAGGCTCACACATAAACTGACTCATCGTGTTGACTACAAAACAAATATCTGGTCTACTGTTGACCAAATACATCAAGGAACCAATCAGCTGTCTGTACAATGTGGGATCCACCAACTCGAAATCCGAAGCATGGAGCTTCTTCCAGTTGGTGATCATCGGTGTCGACATGGGTTTACAATCCTCCATGTGGAATCTGCCAAGGATGTCCACAATATACTTCCCCTGCCCCGGGAAGAAATGCCCCTCCTCCTGCCACACCTCCAAACCCAAAAAGTAATGCATCAAGCCGATGTCCTTCATCTCAAACTCCGCTGCAAGATCTCTCTTGCAGTGCTCTATGAGTCTCTCTGCACCTGTAATGACCAAGTCATCCACATACAACACCAGAATGAGAGGCTCCTCACCTATCACAATATAGTAAAGGTTCGGATCTGCCTCACTCTTTGTGAAACCCATCTCCTGCAAGTATGTATCTATCATGGAGTACCAAGCTTTGGGAGCTTGCTTCAGGCCATAAAGGGCCTTCTTCAGTCTGCACACATGGGACTCCTTCCCATGCACCTCAAAGCCCTGTGGCTGCTCAATGTACACCTCCTCCTGTATGAAGCCATTGAGAAATGCAGTCTTCACATCCATCTGTTGGATCTTCCAACCCATCTCTGCTACTATCGATATAATGGAGTGGATCGAAGTATATCGAGTCACGGGAGCGAAGGTCTCCTCATAATCAACTCCCTCTACCTGGGAGAACCCTCTAGCCACAAACCCCGCTTTGAATTTCTCAATGCTGCCATCTACAGCATGCTTTACCTTGTAAAGCCATCTGGAAGTAGCCACGGATTTGCCCTCATGCCTCGACACTACCTCCCAAACATCATTCTTCATGATAGAAGAATACTCCTCCTGCATGGCCTTTCTCCAGACCTGCTGGCTAGCTGCCTCCTCATAGCTAGAAGGCTCAGAGTCAAGGATGTTGGTAGCCATTGCCATATAGCTACAAAACCTCTCAGGTGGTCTGCTCTCTCTGACCGGCCTCTTAGGCTCAGCAACAGATGTGGCATCTCTCAAGGTGTCCTGGAGCCACTTGGGCTTCCTCTTCCCTGAGCACACTTCTCCCATTGGAGAATGAAACTCCCTCCTCCTCATCATCATCAGAGCCTAAACTCTGGCCCCATCTTTGTACGATGTCCTCCACCTTTGAACACCGTAGAAGTAGACACCGTGTGACCCCATCCCATCCCAGTGGACTCCCCAGTGAACTGCTCTGTGGACTGCTCTGCGTGCTGCCCATAGCGCCACCCCTCTGACTCTGCGAGCCACTCCCCACTGACGGACCTGACATCGTCATAGATGTACCCCCGGATCCTCCTGATCCCTGCCCACTGGATCCCTGCGACTGACTCAACTGCTGCTGAGGGTCTGGCTGATCCAGATACTCTAACTCCCGTGACCTCCTAAAGGCCCTGTCCTCCTCGAACTTCACATCCCGCCTGACAACAACTTTCCTCTGTGCAGGAATGTAAATCCGAAAGGCCTTTGAGGTCTCACTGTAGCCCACAAAGATACCCTTCTCTGCGGTGGGCTCTAGTTTGGTCCTCTTCTCCTTGGGTATGTAGGAGTATGTAATACACCCAAAGATACGAAGATGACCAATATCAGGCTTCTTCCCAGAAAAAGCCTCCTCCGGAGTCATATGCCCCAAGGCACGATGCGGACTCCTGTTCTGCAAATAAACAACAGTGTTGCAGGCCTCTGCCCACAAAAACAATGGCAACCCCTGATCATGTAACATGGCTTTGGCAGCCCCTCCGATGGATCTATTCTTCCTCTCCGCAACCCCGTTCTGTTGGGGGTTGTAAGGAACAGTGAACTCCCTCCTAATGCCTGCCTCCGCACAATAGTTAACAAACTCTCCAAGGGTGTACTCTCCTCCATTGTCCGACCTCATGGACTTGATCTTCCAACCTGTCTATGTATCCACAAGAGCTCTGAACTCCTGAAACCGCTTGAAGACCTCACTCTTGGTCTTCAAGAAATAAATCCAGGTCCTCCTGGAGTGATCATCAATGAATAAAACATAGTACTCCTATCCACTCAAGGAAACATGAGACATCCAACTGCTCACATCGGAATGAATCAAATCAAGTATCCCAGTCGCTCTGCTGTCACTGCTGGGAAAAGGGGATTTGGCAAACTTGCCCATCGCACATCCTCTGCAAGTATCAAAGTGATCAGTACTAAAATTTGGCACACCTGTAGTGATATCCCGCAAAGTCCTCAAGGCTCCATGATACGTGTGCCCCATCCTGCGGTGCCAAATCTCACACAGCTTGAAACTGCTAGCTCTGATGTCGGTACTACTGCTCAATGCCAAAAGGGGCTGAAATGCAAACTTGTACACCTCTGCATGGCGTACACCTATCACTCTAGTTGAATCAGCTGGAGCGCCCCTGGGATACATCAGCACCTATCCACCCCTGAACAGTATCTCATACCCTCTGTCCTCCAAAGCTGAGACGGATATGAGGTTCTTCCTCATCCCTGGCACATAAAGAACATCTGACACCTTCAAGGGAGGTTTAGACTCCCTCTGAAATGTCAGTGTTCCCACACCAACTGCTCTAACAACTTTGTCATCACCGAGTACTACCTCTATATCAGTGCCACTCTCTGAAAGCTCTGAGAAGTACTCACGGACTCTTGTCATATGACGTGAAGCCCCACTGTCCACATACCAGATACCCGAAGATGCTCCGCTAGTCAAGGGAAATGCATGCTCCCTCTGAACCTCTATGACAGGTAATCCTGCACTAGAGGACTCACACGCAATGAACCCAAATGCCCGGTCAAAGCGATCTACAAAGTCCTCAACCTCTGTTGATGCTGCCATGCTCTGGTTCTTCCCCTTCTTCTTCTTCTTCTCCGGACAGACAACTGCATAGTGTCCCATCTTCTGACAATTCCAACACTTCACCTTGGAATATTCCTTCTGTGTGTTACCCTGTTTACCTTTACCTTTACCTTTGCCCCCACCATTACTTGTGGAAGCTTGTTTCTTTCCTTTGCCTTTCTTGCCTCCTGCCAATAGTGCTACATCCTCATCTTGCTCAACTGGCTTGGCTGCCCCAAGCTGACCTTTCCTGATCTTTGTCTGAATGCAATCATCCCAAAACCTCTCCCATGTGGGAAGGGTCTCACGTGCACAAACCCCATCAGCAAAGTTCATCCATGAACTAGGGAGACCATTCACTGCTATCCGCACCAACTCAGTGGGTTGAATGACCTCTCCAATTGCTGCCAACTCATCTCTCACATTAGTAATATTTGTGAGATATTCAGCTGCACTATCAGTCTTACCCATCTTAATGGTTTTCAACTTCTCCTTCAGGACCATTTTCCGGTTCTCATTGGTACTTTGGTAGAGATTGGACAATGATGTCCACATCTCATGAGCATTTCTCTTTCCTCTCACATGAGGAATGCAATGGTCTTTGATTCCGTCTAGAATCAGTCTCTTACCCTTGTTGTTCTTCCTATTATATGCTGCCAACTGAGTAGCATCAGTAGGCACATTAACAGGTTGTTGTTGGGTATGAACCATGATATCCCAGACTTCTGCCTCCTCAAAGATACTCTGCATTCTCTCCTTCCAAACGTTGTAATTGGTATGCCCATCCAACCTATCCTCCACCCTCAATCCCAATGACATCCTGCTATCCTAAAAACTGAAAAATAGCACTGCTGTAGTAAAGATAAAAATTTTGTTTGTGAAAAATCAGTTTGCTAGAATTTTCTGAGTGAAAAATCAGCAGGCTGTATTTTTCTCCTTGCTGTCTCAAACTGCACTTTCAGCACTCAAGCTTTGATACCATGTAGAAATTTCATGTTTCCCACCCTGGTTTTCAGTTTCACCTTATTTCTCCAAATAGTTAAATGCCCTTTCCCATATCCTTACATTCAACAAACTGGAAAATAATTTTTTTGCTGAAAACACAAATTCTGGAAAATTTACAGAATGCTGGAAAATGCAGAAATAAAAATCAGCAAGCTTAAAACAGTCATTCACACATTTTAACACAGATATTTTTGGTCAACATGACCCTGGAAAAACCCCCTACAACTCTTGGGGAAAACCAGTTTGAGAGCTCCTTACTTCTGAAAAATGCTTTTTACAGTGAGAGAAAAATTCAGAAAAATCAGCAAGTAAAATTATACAATTTATCTCGTTTTTCGTGCTTAAAAATCGCCTCGGAAAATGTGCAAACGGTAAAATTGAACCAGCAATAAATGCTATGCGTATTTCCTTGAAAAACGTGCCTAGAAATTGCAGCATTAATTTTTGTTGTATGGCCTCCTCTTTTTGCATGCAGAACAACAATAAATGTTGTTGTACAGCCTCCTTGGAATGCGTGCAGTTGTATTAAATGTTGTTGTACGGAAATTTGCCTCGATTTTTGTGCCAGCAATTAGCTACAGGCTATACGGCCTGCCTGGAGAAGCGTGCAGCAAAAACAGCAGCCTCTCCCTCGAAATATGTGCCTAGAAAATGGTACGGCTGCCTAGGAAAACGTGCCACAAGCTGCTGTACGGATTCTGCCTTGGAAATCGGGCCAAATCTGCCTTGAACTGTGTGAAAACTCTGTTGTACGGACTTGTTGAAATACTGCCTTGGAATGTGTGCCAAGCTGCTGCCTCCTTCTCTTCACTGCTCAGAAATCTCCCTTGCTCTCTTGCTCTCCTTCTCTCAATCTGCTCATGAAAGAATGAATGACATTTTCCCTCCTTTTCCTCCTTTAACCTAACCCTTAGAGACTTTTGGGGAATCCCTAAATCCAATCGCTGAAATAGATTGAGATCTAGGGCTGAGATTAAATGCTCATTTAAATCTCACTTTCTATTTTTTAATTCACCCCACTTTAATAAAGACCCACTTAGTCATTTATTTTCAAAGTCACTTTTCCTTTCTAATTTTACATTGATTTTATTAAAGTCACTTTAAAATTAGACTTTAGTAACTTTATCACTTAAAGTCACTTTTAAATTAGATTTGACTTTATAACTTTATAAAGTCACTTTAGTAACTTTATCACTTAAAGTCACTTTTAAATTAGATTTGATTTTATAAAAATTATAAAGTCACTTTAGGAGAAAAATTAAATTCTTTTGGACACTTTTCCCTAGGCCAAAGATCAAAGCCTTAGGGAACCACCTGTCCTTCGGTAACCAAATTTCAACAATATTGAAGACTGAGATTACAGCAGTGGTGGTTTTCTCCCAAATTGGGTTTCCACCTTAAATCCTAGTGTTCATATGTGTTATGTATGGTTATTTCTGTTCATACTTAATGCGTATCTGATGCAATGCTCTAAGTAAAGACATAATAAGATATTTGGACATACATGTTGGATGCAGTACTGTAACATAAGGTTTTAAGAGAAAGAGAATAAAAATAGTTTAGCCCTAAATACCAATTCACCCCCCCCCCCCCCTCTCAGTATTTTTCCCAACAATTGGTATCAGAGCAGGTCCTTCTGAAAAAGCTTAGCCGCTAGAAGGAAGATCAAGCAAGATGAGCAATCAAGATGGAATATCATCTATCAAGCCTCCACTCTTTAACAGAAACAATTTAATCTTCTGGAAAACAAGGATGAGATCATATCTTCAGTCGCTGGGAGCAGAGGTATGGGCAATTGTTGAACAAGGATATCAATATCCGGCTGCAGTACCAATAGATCCGACGGAAAGAAAGAATTATGAAACAAATGCAAAGGCGGTCAATGCTCTATTGGGAAGTCTAACTGAATCAGAATTTGTCAAGGTCATGCAGTTGAATACAGCAAAGACAATATGGGACAAAATCGTTCTAAGTTATGAAGGTGATGCAAAGGTAAAAAGTGCTAAACTCCAAACTCTCAGAATTCAATATGAGAATCTAAAAATGGATAATGAAGAGAGCATTGTCAATTTCTTTTTACGTCTTGATGATATTGTAAATCGTATGAGAAATCTGGGAGAAACAATAACCGAATCTGCTTTGGTTGAGAAAATCTTAAGATGACTAACAACAAAATTTGAGTCAAAATTTTCTGCTCTTGAAGAAAAGCAGGATCTTCAAAATTTCACTATGATGCAACTTCATGGCATACTAACTGCATATGAAATGAGAAGAGGAGGACCATCTGAAGTCAAATAAGCAGTCTTTAGAACTTCTACAAAAGGGAAGGAAGTACAAAAAACAGAAGGATCAGGATATATCTCAGAAGAAGATGAGATAAAATTTGTAAAGAAACTTCAACTTGGCACAGGACGGTTCAGAGGTAAGCTTCCTTTCAAATGTTTTAATTGTGGAAGAGTTGGTCATTATGCTGCTAAGTGTCCTTATAAAGAAACACATAAAAAGGGGAAGGAAGTAGCAAGAAGGAATAAGAATCATTTTAGCACTAAGAAGAGTTACTATACTCATGAAGATAGTGATGGGTTATCTGATAGTGAGGAAGAATATGAACAAGATCTTAGACTTCTTATGGCATTTGAAAAAGAATATAGAGAATAAAAGGATAATTTTGTGGATGCTCTAGAAGACAGTGATTTTCTTGATGAAAACAATAAACTCAAAATTTGCTTAGAAGAGAGTAAAATAACCATAGAAACTCTGAAAAATCAGCTTGAAGAAAAGGAGAAACACAATGAGAAATTAGAGTGTGAAGTAGTAAGTCTAATAAAAGAACTTGAGAAAGTAAAGACTATGAATCTTAGATTTGCTAAAGGATGTGAAACCTTAGATGAGATTATCAAGGTACAACGTTCTCCTCTTATAAAGACAGGTCTTGGATATATTGGAGAATCTTCTCAGGCTTCAGCATCAAATTATCTAAAAGCAGTTACAGCTGGTTTACAACATGCTACCACTCAGTAAGGGAATAAATAATCTTCACAGGTAACGCATGAACATCTCAATTCAAAGAACACTAACAAGAATGTCTTTCAAAGAAACACCAATCAACAAGTAAATTCATATAGAAGATTTTATGATCGTAGAAATTTCTTCTTCAATGGACAATGTTTCTCATGTCACAATTTTGGTCATAAAGCTGTTCAATGTGTTGCATATAAAACCATCATGACAAGAGAAGCAAGAAAGAAAAGGATTTATATTGAAACAAAGAAGAATACTTATAACAACTTTTCTCCTCTTCAAAATGAAGTTGAATGTGCTTATTGCAATAACTTTGGCCATGAAGAATCTGAATGCAGGAGAAAAGTTCAGCCAAAAGAACATGTACCTTCAAGCTCCAAAGTATGGAAAAAGAAGGAATTACAAGTTGAAAATTGTGGCATAGCGTTATTTGCAGAAGATGAAGAAAACCAATGGTACATTGATAGTGGATGCTCAAGACACATGACAGGTGATAAAGACAAACTTCTTCCATATAGTGCTCTAGAAAAAGAAAAAAATGTTACATTTGGAAATGACACTCATGCGGTCATTAAGGGAAAAGGGTCTGTTTTTCTAAAAGAAAAGGTAAAGCTAATGAAGTCATGTATGTGGATGGATTAAAGCATAACTTGTTAAGTGTAAGTCAAATGTGTGATCAAGGAACTGAAGTTGTCTTTAGTTCAAAAGAATGTGTGGTACGTGATCTTGATACAGGTAAAGCAATTATAAAAGCAAAAAGAACTCCAAACAACCTATATATATTGAAGAACCCCAAAGAACAATGTTATTTGAGTAAATCTTCAGAAAATTGGCTATGGCATAGAAGGTTGGGGCATCTGAGCTTCTCTCAAATCAACAAATCAAATAGATTTAAAGCTGTTCGTGATCTTCCCAATATTACCCTACCTGAAAATATCATATGCAAATCCTGCCAATTCGGCAAGCAAACTAGGGTACAATTTAATGCCAAGGAAGGATCATCAAGTAAGCCTCTTGAACTCCTTCATACTGACATATGTGGATCTATGAGGAAAAAGTCACCACGTGGCGAAGAATACTATATCTTATTCATTGATTATTTTTCTAGAATGTGTTGGATTGGGCTCCTTAAACACAAAGATGAAGCATTTGAGAAATTTCAGATCTTCAAAGCACTAGTTGAGAATGAATAAGATCTAAAAATCAAGTGTCTCAGATCTGATCGAGGAGGAGAATATACATCCAATGAATTCCTTGAATTTTGTGAACAACATGGCATAAAAAGACAGTTCTCTGTAGCTGGCACTCCACAACAGAATGACGTTGCAGAAAGAATGAACAGAATAGTTCAACAAATGGCTAGAGCTATGCTTGATGATTCCGGAACACCTGACACATTTTTGGGAGAGGCAGCACATACAACAGTAAACATTCTCAACAAAGCACATGTTCATATAAATAGTAATAAAACTCCATATGAACTCTGGTATGGTAATCCTCCCACTATAATTCATTTTAGAACTTTTGGGAGCAAATGCTTTATCAAGAATAATGATGAAAAACTTGGCAAGTTTGAACCCAGAGCAGATGAAGGAATATTTCTTGGTTACTCCTCTAGGAGTAGGGCATATAAATGTTACAATAAAAGACTTCGGAAGATTGTTAAATGTATTGATGTCGTTATTGATGAGTCTCCTGCAGCTCCAAAAGAAGAAAAGCAAACAACAGATGAAGATGATGATGACACATATCCCTCTACATCAAATAGTAATGATACAAACAGTGAACCCAGTGAAGAACCTGAAGAGGATTTGTCTGAAAAGGCTCCATCTAGATTTGTTCAAAAGAATCATCCAGAATCTCAAATTTTGGGAGAAAAGGGATCGGGTGTACAAACAAGAAGGACTCTTGTGGGATCTTCTAGCAATATGGCATTTCTGTCCACTATTGAACCTCACAGTGTCAGTCAAGCTAGCAAAGATGAATGTTGGATTCAAGCAATGAATGAAGAGCTTGATCAGATTGAAAAGAATCACACTTGGGAATTGGTACTAAGACCTCATGACAAAAATGTCATTGGAACTAAATGGATATTCAAAAGCAAGTTAAATGAGAATGGGGACGTTATAAGAAATAAAGCTAGACTTGTGTGCAAAGGGTATGCTCAACAAGAAGGTATAGACTTTGAAGAAACATTTTCTCCTATAGCCAGACTTGAAGCCATAAGAATGTTTCTTTCCTTTTCAAGCTTCCAACAAATCAAATTCTATCAAATGGATGTTAAATTTGCTTTTCTCAATGGTGATCTAGAAGAAGAAGTCTATATAGAACAACCAGAAGGATTCATATTGGGAAATGATGAAAAACTTGTTTGTAGACTTAAAAAGGTTCTATATGGTCTCAAACAAGCTCCAAGGGCATGGTACTATCGTCTTGACAAATATCTTCATCAACAAGGATTTTCAAAAGGGTCTGCTGATAGCAACCTATACACAAAAACTGAAAATGACAAACTATTGATTGTGGTTGTATATGTTGATGATATCATTTTTGGAAGTAATAAAGAATCTATGAGTCAGAAATTTGCTTCTGATATGCAGCAAGAATTTGAATTGTCTTTGCTTGGGGAACTAACATTCTTTCTTGGCTTGCAAGTGCAACAAGCAACAGATGGCATATTCTTATCACAAGCAAAATACCTCAAACAAATCCTGAAGAAGTATGGCATGGAAGACTGCAAACCTGTAAGTACACCAATGATAATCGGATGTAATCTCAGTTCTAACGATGATTCCCCCACGGTGAATCAACCTGAATACAGATCTATGATAGGAAGTCTACTTTATCTCACTGGGACAAGACCAGACATCATGCATGTAGTTGGGATTGTTGGACGATTCCAAGCTAATCCAAAAGAGTCTCATCTTTAGGCTATGAAAATAATATTCAAATATCTACAAGGAACTCAATACTTTGGATTATGGTATCCAAAGAATGTTGATCTTACTCTTCATGCATACACTAATGCAGATTGGGCTGGAAGTGTTGATGATCGGAAAAGCACTAGTGGTGGTGCATTCTATATGGGGCCCCGGCTAGTATCTTGGTTCAGCAAGAAGCAAAGCTCCATTGCCTTATCTACAGCAGAAGAAGAATATGTGGCTGATGCATCTTGTTGCACTCAACTTCTCTGGATGATGCAAACCCTACAAGACTTTCAAATCAAATGTTCACCTCCTATCTCCATTATGTGTGATAATACAAGTGCTATCAGTATCTTGAAGAATCATGTTATGCATTCCAAGACCAAGCACATCCCCATCAAATATCACTTCTTACGTGAACAAGTGCTTGAACAAAAGGTGAAATTGGAGTATGTTTCCTCCAAAGAACAAGTTGCTGATATATTTACCAAACCTCTACCCAGGGAAGCGTTTGAATATCTCAGACAGAAACTGGGAGTAGTCTCTGCCATGTAGAGGATCAGATCTACTTAAATACGGAATATTAAATTGGTTGTGAGGTACTGTTAGGTATCTCTGAATGCACAGGCTCAGGGGGAGCATTGGTCATATGAAAAGGATGAATTGTTGGTCATATTGTGTTTGAAGATGCAGCATGATCTCAGGGGGAGCATGGCATTATCGGTTCAAAGGATCTTGATCAAAATCTTTTCCATTGATGTCAAAGGGGGAGGAAAAGAAACACAGGGCTCCTGTAAGGCCATCAGAGGAAGAGTATTGCCATCAATGACAAAGGGGGAGATTGTTGGAAATATTTTCATTGATGGCAAAGGAATTGGCAAAGCAAAGACAGGAAGGCAAAAGAAACATAGAGGTAGCAAAGGCAGCAGATGAAATAGAGGAATTAGAGACAGAGCAGTAGATTTGAATTAGGGGTTTAATACAGTTTGCAAAGGAGATGGCAAAAGGGAGAGCTGCGAAGGACAAATTGAATATCTGGCCAAGATTTGTGTATGTTGATGAAGAACCGTGAAATTGTATTAATGGAGTAGCGGAACACTTGGTGACGACGGAACACAAAACATTAAAGAGCAATTTAAATTATAGTAATACTTTTAAAAGGCGACGAAACCCTGCGTGGATGAGCGAAACCATGACCATATGAACAGTAAAGGTGGTTTTACGGTTTTCATCGCACCACCTATGTGGAGTAAGCGGTATTTCTTGGATGAGGAGCGATTCCATAGAATACTCGACACGCGTCCTGTACGATTTTACAAAACTGTGTTTCACTATGCGCCATCGCGCGTTATAGTTCGACCCAGGATGCCCAGCAATATCGTTGAGCACCATTGATCTGGGAAGGGGTCATCGGACGGTCATCATTTGTTGAAGGTGCGAGAATATTAACATAGGTATGATGGGCCATCGCCCGTTAACGTTCGGCATCGGAGGTCAAGCGATATGCATATACGCCATTGATCTAGAAGCTTGCTAATCTAACGATGATCGGACGCTGGACTTGCGCGAGGTTTACTGTGGTACGATGGGCGTATTGGATTGGCTATTAATTATGTATGTGGGCCCGGGGTCGAAGGTTTATCGCAAGATTAATTTATTTGGAAGCGTTGGATGTTTCTATAAAGATCGAAGGGTTAAACTTTAAGGCTTGGGAATTCAAAAGGTTGAAAATACAATTATTTGTCAATTTCTTAAAAATTGATAAATAAATTAAAAAGAGATCAAAAGCCCCGTGGGACAAACTAAAAGGAATACCACTAGCGGTTCGTGGTTTTGACTCATGGTTCTAATAAAGGGAAAACTATATAAGGAGAAGAAAAATAAAGAACGAGGTGTGCATTGTAAGGATCGTGAATAAATTTTCTAAAAGGAATATCTGTATGGGCGAGCTCTGTTCTTAACTGATAAATCTGAAACTACGATGCACCCATGAGTATAATCTGACGATGATAAATCTCTGGTTTGAATGACGGACGATATCATGAAGAACTGGTGTGAGTATATAGAAAATAAATAATTCTGGTGACCGGCAAGGTATGTCGTATGGAAACTGGTGGATCCAGTGTGAAAATTGATGAAACGAGGTCCGCAGTAATGCTGAGGGTCGAAGCCTTCAGAGAGGGGGTTGTAGCTCCCTTCCAGTGGTAGTTGGTAAATGAGAGAAGGTTGTAGCCTTATGCAGGTGGGTGTCTGCGTACTGGTATAAGTCTGCACCAGCATATATTGTAAGAATTTTTCCCTATAATAAATATTGAAGACTGAGATTACAGCAGCGGTGGTTTTCTCCCAAATTGGGTTTCCACCTTAAATCCTGGTGTTCATATGTGTTATGTATGGTTATTTCTGTTCATGCTTAATGTGTATCTGATGCAATGCTCTAAGTAAAGACATAATAAGATATATGTACATACATGTTGGATGCAGTACTGTAACATAAGGTTTTAAGAGAAAGAAAACGAGCAAGAAGCACCTATATGAATGTTTTCAGTTATCCCGGGTTTGATTGATATGTCAATGGGAATTGTGGCAGAAACATTTCCTAAATTTGTCTCAGAATTCGAATGAAGAATGGACATAGGATTTTGAGGTTCATCAACATAATCAAACAAAAATAAGGATGAAAATTCATTTTCGATTTTATCAATGTTAGGTAAAAATGAAGATCAATGATGAAGATCGTCCCATGGTAATTCATCCAATGACAAGATTTCTCAGATATTTTCATTAGTTGAAAACATTTGTTGAAAAGGATCAAAAAATGATGTCATGGATGAGCTTGATAAAGAAGAAGACTCTTCACTGACCACATTCATTTGATCAATATAAGTTGATGAAATGTCAGAACATGATTGTACCGCAACATAAGCCGATTCATATGGACTTAAAGGCATCTCGTCGCCGTAGAAGTCCAATTCATATTCTAAAGGCACATTCCATGGCATTGTGCTTGATGTAATTATATTGATATTGGCAATAGTTTGAGGTACATTAGGAGGAGGTATAGCGAAAGTTCCCATAAGAGTGGAATATTTAACTATTCCTACCCCAACATCTTCATAAGGGATAACCATTTTTCTGACATGTTGGATACTATCTGTAGAGGTAGGTTCTAAAGCGAAGTAAGACAACTGTTACACCAATTTTTGGTCATCTAACCATGTATAATTAGATGGATTGAAATACACCATGTAAGACCAAATTTACCATAGTAAAATTTCTTTCACTATAAGAAATAATTTAGTAAACCATAGTTTATTAAGTTATTTTTGGTCAAATAGGAAACCCCATGAGTAATAATTAAATAAAATGTATTTATTTGATTTTCCTCTAGGAATAGTTAATTAAAACTCTGTTTAAATAATATTCTTGGTCATATTTAACCTAATTAATAAAAAATAATTAGATAAATCATTATTTATTTTATTATTCTCTAGGAATAATTAATTTATCCTTATTTAATTATTATTCATTGTTAAATTTGACTAAATCTTCTAGTAATAAAGTAAATAAATCATTATTTGTTTAATTATTCCTTAACCCCATTCTTGAAATGATAAATAAATCATTTATTTGCTTATTATTTCTAAATAAAGGGATTTAACCAATTTAAATTCCTTTTCCCTCAAAAAAAAATATAATAAAATATTCCAAGCAGTTAGATCTAGATCTTGGTTAATAATATTTTATTATGCGCCATTATCAGGGATAAATCAATATTTTGTTATAAACAGGAGGGATTTCCATTCATTTCTTACCTTTGATCCTTTTATCATGGTCAGACTTTGAACCTCTTATCATTGTCTATCTTTGATTATTTTTAATTTCTTTTTGCTTATTGAGCTCCCTTTGAGTTCTACACATCTTGGGTTTTCTACACCATTGAGAGAGAAACTCCGAAGCTGAAACATTGAGGATAGCCAAGAACCCATCCCATTGAGGGGGACTCTTTATGTTCTCTTCCTAGGTGTTACATAATATAAAAATTATTTATAAAACTTGTCTTGTATATTGGATATTTGGAGAAAATCATATTTAATTTTGTTGTTTAGCTACTTTATTTGCATAGATCTGGGTTTATTTTGCATTTGTTTCGACCATCTATTGCAGATCTAAGAAGTTAAACAACCATCTTTGTTGTTAGGGTTGTTTGTCATGTGCAGTTAAAGTGGTCTCTTTTTGTACACTTGCATTAAGATTTCATACTAACAATTGGCGAATAAATAGGGTTTTATTCATATTTCTTACGTGACCAACTGCTTTAGTGCCTAGGGTTTTTACTTTAGCTATTTTTTAGACTCTTAATTTTTTTTTTACCTTTTATTCCCTAAAACAGAAAAAAATATAATTAAGACGTTTTCTAGGTGTTTTCCACAGCTAACAGGTATCAATCGCACTACAGACAGTGTTGTATCTCAAGAAACAATCCCTTGGCTGTGGTAAGGAATCAGTGCTTAAGATATTTTATAAATTTATGTCAAAATTACAATATCAAATGGCCTCTGTTTAGCACCTTTGGAATTTAATTACTTAATACCCTCAATAATATGATATAATGAAAGCCTTCACAATGCCATAAACTATTGATATTTGAATGAAATGAAATGAATAACTGTAAGGGAAACTCAAAATGATATGTTGAGAAACAGAATCTATCACTTTTAAGTTTCAGAGGAAATTCATGGAGAGAGAGGAAACTCGAAATAATATGTTGTAAACACAGAATCTATTACTTTAAAGTTTCATCAAGAGTTTGTGAAGAGAGGGGAAGCTCAAAATAATATGTTGTAAACACAAAATCTATTACTTTTAAGTATCAGGGATAATTTGTGAAGGGAGAAGAGATGAATGAAGGAGCGAAAATTAAGGTTATTTAACTCTTACTCACAGATGTAATTAAGAGACCAGCTGCTACATTACTTCACTTCATTCAAAGAGGAATAAACATACAGTGAAACTGGAAAGACATATCAACATCAACAGGTGTAGGAAACTTGATCTCCTTTCATTAATTTCTCAAAAAATTCAGTTCCAAATTAACAGTCATCAAGAGGTCCAAAATCGGAACCCTTTTTATTTATTTCTATCTACTTAAATACATCAAAATAGTTCCTATTTGTTGAAATTCTTGAAATTACTTCGACTACCTAAACTGCTAAAATTACTTATGCAATCATACCAAGAAAATAGATTGAAAGTGGAAATATCATTTGTGTTGCAGAATCTGATTGTTGTTGATGCAACTCCCAAAGCGCTGAGTTGTCCTTTCTATTTATGATGCAATAGCTGCATAGTTCTTTAAAAATGCCTCAGTGTCTGACTTGACCCAGTTATCGCACTTCCAACGGTGCCACTATATGTTCTTCTGCCTGACTCTTCCTATGCCTCTGTGTGTGCCTGCAGCGTTTCGTATTCTCTTCGTCAACTGCCGCAAGACTTGGACTTAAACTATATTCTACTCACCATTGGAGAACGCATCACATCCACTTTCTATCGCATCTTGGCGTTTCACTGAATTTACGTTATAATCTTTCATTTCTTCCTCCGATGCGATTTAACACAAGAAATGCCTTACCTCCATATTTGAAAACCTTTGGAGTTCACTTTTGAAACCACATCGCATCTGCCTGCAAATCGCAAATCAGGGATTTTAATGTGAAATACAGGAGGTAAGTGTTAAACTATGTGATGTGCAAAGTGCGACGGGCAGAAGGTGACATGGCAGGACAGAGGTGGGACAGCCCGCAGGTCGCATATCGCAAGTTTTACATGGGAGAAAGTGGAGGTTAAACGTTATGTTTTGCGAAGTGCAAAGTGCACGGGTGGGGAAGGTGAAATGGCACGGACAGAGGTCAGACCGTGCCCACAGATCGCATATTTCAAGGTTTATATGTAAGCCGAGGGTGGTAAATGTTAAAAAGCGCGATGTGTGAAGTGCGATGTGTGAGAGGGATGATGTGGAAGGGTGGAGGTGGGACCACCCGCAGATCGCATGTCGCAAGTTTTATATGGGAGAAAGCAGAGGGTAAACGGTAAGATTTGTGAAGTGTGATATGTGATGGAACCTATGGCCGACACGTGGCTCTTCTTCACGATCTCTGATCCATTAACTCTCTTGCATATTTATTTGTGATATCCATTCTTGACCGCTTATCTCTAACTTAGATCTCGTACATCCATTTGACTTGCGTTCATGTGCTATGATCTCTGACGTTCATCTCTCCGCTTCAATTATGCGCTTTGATCCAACCATCTATTGTCCCCTTTGCGGCTCCTCCAAAACCCTTAAGTTCTTTTAAGGTAAATATGCTATTTCTCTGCTTTCTCTGATTTGAAAGTAAAGGGCATGAGCTCCAGCTATCACCACGTAATGTCCTTTATTGAAACCTGAAACCACTTGCGGGGGCACTTAAGCGGTTTTTTTAATTTGAAGAGAGTGTTCCTGTAGTTAATGCCAACCGTCAATTTGCAGCTGAGCGGATTTAGCGAGACTGCTTGTGGGGGCATTCCTTGGTATAAATCTCGTGCAATTTGTGCTCCCGGGTTGTCATTGGATCTGGGCACAATGAATACAAGTCTTCATTGTACTCAAACTTGGAAGAATGATAATATTGTTTAATTTTAACTTTAAGACATCTTAGCATTAAATGGTATTCTGTAGCGCTAGTCTCTCCTAAGCTTGCGAATGAGCCCGACTCGACCCTAACCAATGTGTAATGTTATGAACGTGCCTATCGATCCGGCTCTTGAACTGTTCTACACGTGAATGAGCCCAAATCAACCTACCTTCACATCTTATCATGTAATGTTAATGTACCAACATATAAATTAAAATTCTTCTTTGACATACAAAATTTTACCTTTTCTAACATATATGCTTTTTTGTGTTTGGAAAAATATTTCAAAGGTAAATGCAAATGAACCACAATAGACGAAAAAAATTTCCACAACCTGCCATCGAGACTCCCAGAAGTGCATCTCGCACTTTTCAGCCCCAAACCTACAAGTTTAGGGCTTAGATAGCAACTGTTAGGCCAAAAACTGTGAGTTCACCAACTAGCAAGTCAATACCTGCGAGCTGCAGTTTTTTGCTGGGTTTTTCTCTGAAATTTCCAAGATTTGTCAAAAGTACTATTCATGGTTGATTGACCTTTGTCTCCACCTGTCTTAGGCCTGGATACGTTCAGTTTTTAATTTTAAACTGGGAACAAACCTCCTATGGATTCAGTACGCTTACACCTTTTTAGGAAGGGTTTAGCTGAGTAGGTATTCTGAGATTTTGCAGTGCTTTCAGCCATTTTTCAGGGTCTGATTTCTTTTTATTTCAGATCCATTTAGATCAATTATTATCTCGTCCAAAAATCCTTCTTGAGTCTTGTTTGACCTCTCCCTTAGGGTCCCTCTTGTTTTCCTTGGGGTTTTAACATGTCGCCTCCCATTTTGCAGCATTTTTCCCTCAGGTTTTTTGTTGTTTTCAGCACCTCTTTTCAGCAAATCTGAGTAATTAGATCCATGTCTCTTAGACCTTAGATATTTTTGCCTTTTTGTGCATTTTGATTCAATTTCGACCGCCTCTTATAACAGTTTCTTGGGAGCCCTTCTTTTTGGGTAGAATATGTGCATCTTTAGCTATTTATTTTACTATCGCTTTCAGTTTTATTTACAGTTACACATAATTTTTTATTTTTCTTTATACACAACCATCTGGGATTAATTAAAATTAACACACATATTGCACACACATACACCTAAAGCGAATAGCACTTTGTTTACACCACCAAGCCAAGACATAAGCATCATGATTAATTTATGATACACTTTGTTTGGGTATCTGTGTCTTGCGATCATTTCTCCCCCAAGGCATTTATACCAGAGACTCCTAGGCCTTAATCCTCAGTTTCCGTTAGGAAGACTTACTCCACTTCGTAGATGTCGAGTTAGTCCTCCGCCGAGTCCCCATACTGACTCTGATTCTAGTTCATCAGGCCCTACCTCTGATTCTGAACCTAGTTCCCCTTCATCTCATTTTGTCACCATGTCAAGCACTAATGCAGGTGCTAGTCCTAATGTTGGCGGTAGCCCTAACCCTAATTCTAGAGCTTATACTAGTGGAACCTCTACCAAAACTATTCTGGCTACTCCTTTGCTACCTTTTATGGCAGGTTTAAGCCTTCCTGGTTTTAGCCAGTTAATTAACGACCCTATACACCATAATCTAGGTTAGCATGTTATGCCAACTAAGCTTCCTTATTATATTCCTAAATTTGAAGGAAACATTGGAGAGGACCGTACTAATCACGCCTGCTCCTTTCACATGTGGTTTTCATCCAATTATTCTGCTGTTGACTCCATCCATCTTTGATTATTCCAACACATGCTAACTGGAGACGTTTCAAAGTGGTATGTCGACCAGGCCTCTTCCTCTCATTCCACTTTTACGACTCTTGCTAAAGTGTTTCTATCCTACTTCCAATTTCCTCTCCGATATGATACTGGTACTGAGTTTTTGACCGCATTTCGTCAAATTTCTACCACCCGCCTTTCCGAACATGTCCAAGAATAGAGAAGAAGGAGGAGCTTATGTCGAGCTCCTACATTCGATGACCATGTCTATGTGGATTGTGTTGGGCACCTAATCCTCTATGGGTAGGTGTAGAAGGCGAATGGACAAAAGGAGTCCAAGAGACCACTTGGAATGTGAAGCCAAGGGTCACCTAATGTATTATAATAATACGACTCATGCTTATATTCTCTATTCTTTCCTATGTGTGTGTTCACCATAGCTCAGTTCAACATGGTATCAAAGTTGCAGGTGAGACCCTGGCATTTTTAGATTCTTCCAACTCCATTTTTAGGATTTATGCCCTTGTAACTCCATTTTTCCATTTATGCAGTCTTCCCCATTTCTGCAGTCTACCATATTCCTATACTCTCATATTTCTACAATATGCGGTGAATGGTATGTCATCTCCTTTTTTTATATTATGTGTTGTGTTGTGTTGAATAATCCAGTTGATGCGCTTCCTGTAGGTGCGGTGTATGTAGTGCTCTGCGCTCAAAATTGGGAGATTGAATTGGGAGCTCCTCACTGTGGTTCCTCTCTGCCTTGGCCGTTCTGGTCTCTACACACTCTGGACTGCCGAGTCCCCTCCATACAGTGTGTCCATATAGTGTTGCCTCTCCTCGGCTCGCACTTCCACCGTGGCCCTCACCCACCCATTGCTTCTCCGGCCTTCCCGTTTTTTCCATTGCATCAAGCCTCCCTCTCGACCACGCTGCCTCTCCTCATCACACTTTGCACTTCACACCTACTGCACTCTCCGTAGCTCCCTACGCTACCCCTCCCCCTCACCTTCACTCCTCCCTTGACTCCCCAAACCCCTCACCCCGCTCTCCCTGCTCACCTCTCCCACAACCCCCTCCCTCTACACCGCATGAAAAATCGAATGTCCATTATCCAAGTCACGGTCCTTGCCACCAGTCAAACCGCCATTTTTTTATTGGAGTTGCGGTTGTAGAGGCAACTCTCAGCTACAAAAAAATTAGGGGATTTTCAAGGTCTAAAATGGGCCTCCTAAGGAAATTATAAAATAATGGTGGAAATAATAAAATAATATTAGACTACATCATCAAATTTTAGAGGGAAAAAAGAAAAAACTACTTTTTCAACTCATATTTTCAACTTATCTCCCTATGGTTTTACTCAAATTTGGAGCGGGAAAACTCGTTGGATATAGAATTTGATTTTTCCTCCAAGGAGTACCCATGTTGCATACTTTCGATGGACCCTTCTACATTAAAAATGAGAAAGACATGAGAAACGTGATAATAATCACGTTGTTTCATGCATTTCTCATTTTTCTTATAGCAGGGTCCATCAAAAGTATGAAACATGGGTACTCCTTGGATGAGGAATTAAATTTTGCATCCAACGAGTACTCCCGCTTGAAATTTGAGTAAAAACTTAGGGAGATAAGTTGAAAATACAAGTTGAAAAAGTAGTTTTATTATTTTATTATCTTATTATTTTTTAATATTTATACTTTTTTACCCCAAAAATGGTGAATCATCCCCCATGGTTGACATAATCATCTTGAATACTATTGGTTTTTATAAATTTTATTTTGGTTGTACATTTTTCATAGGAGGCCCATTTTGGACCTCAAAATTTCTCTAATGACACCATCGATGAGGAGGAATCCGACTGTTGCCGCCATCGAATGAGACCTGTTACCACTGACCCAAGCCTGCCATAGCCAATGAGTCGTGCTTGAGGCTGATCCGAAAGAGAGAGGCCTGACGAACTACCTTAGGCGCCGTGAAATGTGAAAGAGTCATTAGCCTATCTGGAGGAGCCATCAAGCAAAGAGACAGAGGTCCACCTATGGAAATTCGACTATGGAGAGTTGATTTTTCGTTTAAAGAAATGTTGCTTGTTTACCACCAGGAGTAGAGTCAGATACAAAGAAAATTCCCTGTAACTTATGTTTATATTAGCATATTTTTAAAAAAAATGGATAGGGTTTGAAGGTTTGAAGAAACTCTGGAAATTTTTTTCTAAGCAATGGAAATCTCAACATTTTTTTTTAAATAAAACAGGATTTTTTTTTAGAAGAGGGTTTCGATTAAAAAAAAAAAAGAGGGATTGTTAAAGAGTTACTGATAGTGCCTGGTTTGGCTGGTTTTAAATTGGGACATTTCCCTTTTGCATGTATTAATGTGTTTTGAACCATATGAGCTTTGGAGCAACGTGGCTGGATTTGGTGAGCAGTGCATGTTATTCAAAAGTTCAAAAACAAAAATTACACTAGAGCACTTCCCTTATATATTAAGCTTTTTGTGGGAAAATTTTATTCATAGAGAAGTCTTATTTGATAGAGAAAATGACAAGAATTAATAAGGTATTAGAATTTCTTAAAACTCTAATACATTCCACTTATTATGATACAGTGAAAATAAGCAATAATTTTCTATCTGATATTGGAACTTGTTTACATGATGCACTTGACAAGATTGAATTTTTGCAGCTTGAGTCAGAGCCTCAATAAGATGAGATTCAGCAAAAGAGTTGTCATTCTGAACTTGTTTTTGTTTAGAACACGGAGACAAAATCTCATTAGCAACAAGAAACTATTCATATCATTGATCCCAGTACAAGAGAAGATTTGCATGCAGAAGCAAACATCTAGCCTTCACTTCCCAAGCTTGTCATAAAACCTTGGGAAGAGCTTGTCCGTAACAAGCATTGAACATGTATTGGATATGATAAGGAGTTTTCCTTTCACATTCCAGACTACTCCAAGCCCATAAAATTTCAGAGTGTCATATTTCTTCATGATAGCTCACCTTCAACAGTTCCAGATCCTACTCCTCTTCCACAGTAGCAACAACAGATTGAAAAATGCCAACACTGTGATCGAGTTGGCCATATGATAGATCATTTTTTCGATCTTCACCCATTGAATCATTGTGGTTGGCACACCCATTCTTCACAAGATGCTTCAGAAACGAGCCTCCTGCAAGAACAAAAATTCATCTTGGATGGATCGCTTCTTGGAAATGGGCATCAACAGCCAAGAAGATGTTTAAGTCATATTTCAGAACTTGTTCTAGAGTATTGAAAAATCTTGCAGTTGATTTTTCTCCATCATCTCACCTTGTACTTGACAGGGGGGAAAATGAAGGTCATATACAAGCTTCAAAGCCACATCAAGTGAGCCTGAGCCACAACCTGTCATTCCAGATTCATATTTGTAGCCAGAGACACAGCAGAGTCAAGCGAGCTTGAGCCACAACTTGTCATTCCAGATTCAGAGTTGTAGCCAAAGACACAGTAGTTCAAGCGAGCTTGAGTCACAATCTGTCATTCCAGATTTAGAGTTGTAGCCAGAGACACATATGCCCATGAGGATGCCTTTGGTTGGTGGTAAGCCTTAAACCATCTATGTGAGGTTGAGATTCTTCCTCTTCAAAGAATTAAGGACACTTCCTCTAGCAAGAGACTTCAGCTTCTTGCCAGTTTTGGTAGAGTTCCAAGAAATGCATCAAGAATTCCAAAGTTGGTGTTCATCCTTAAACTATCGTAGGTTTTATACCTCCCTTCTTCTAGGTTGAAGGTCTCCCTCTTCAAAACATGAGGAGCACTTCCTCAAGCAGAAGACCTTGGCTTCTTGCAAAATTTGGAATAGTTTCGAGAACTGCACTAAGCGTTCCAATGTTGGTGGTCATCCTTAAACCACTTCTTTATGCCAACATTTCAGAGAGCTCATTTAGCCTAAGTGTTTCCATGCATACTTTGCATATTTTTATTACAGCTCCCTTCTTGGACTCACACGTACCCATTTGGATTAAGGGGGGGAATTTTGGACACCTAATCCTCTATGGGTAGGTGTAGAAGGTGAATGGACAAAAGGAGTCCAAGAGACCACTTGGAATGTGAAACCAAGGGTAACCTAATGTATTATATATATGCATCTTTGTGAATAATAATAAAACTCATGCTTATCTTGTCTATTATTTCCTATTTGTGTGTGTTCACCATAGCTGAGTTCAACAAATTGGTTTCTTAGGACGCTTTTTCCCTCTTTTGGTAAATATGTCGCATCTCATTTCCCTCAGAAAGAGGAAGAAGCTCTCCAAATTTCCTTGAAATATGATTTGATCTATGCGCAATTTGGTTATGTTTATATTGTTTTACCATATCTTCCTAGACTTGGTGGTGCCAACGCACCGGCGGCATCTCATGCTGCCGGCAGTATAGTTGGATCTCTTTCACATCTGTATACCAATCCTCCCACGAGTTATAGTTTTCTTTAGGGAGGGGCCAGCTCCTTTAGCACTTATCCCCCTCCCAGCAACATGTATCTAGGACAAAGCACATTTTCCCCATTGCATCAACCGATGTCAGGGCCTACGATGGCTCAAACTATTTATCACGATGTTTCTCAACCTCCTTTCTATCTGTATCAACAGCCTGGTGCTCCATCCCCTCTGGCATTAGCACCCCAGCCTCTTATGCCTTCTCAACCTCCACCACAGCAACCACATCCTCCTCTGAATCAGGTGTATGCACAGCAGAGCGCGACTGATCCTCCTACTTCCAAGAAAAAGAGGAAAGACAACCAAAATCAACCCACACAAGGTAATCAAGGGCACCAACCTAACCAGCCAAACACTAACAACCAGCAACAGGGAAATCAGCATAGGCAGGACAGACCTCTTCTTATGAACAAGCCTTGTTCTTGTTGTGGTGTGCATGGCCATTACACTCACAAGTGTCCCCTTACCCTGCGCGCTAGGAAGCATGCGCATCTAGAGTGACAACAATCCATGGTCAGCCCTCCAAATACTACTACCGTTCAACCGCTTTTTTTATTGATCCTTTCTCTCGCCATGATATGCAATACCCAACCCCTAAGTTTAGGCCACCCTCAACCTCTCACAATATGTTACCTCTAATTACCATATTCTCATGATGAATTCTGATGTGGTTAATACCGCATGTCAACCTCCAAACTCTCCTGGGCCATGTTGGGGTTCCCATGTTTTGGCTAGATTTTTGAAAATGGCAACAAGAAACAATGAAGGAGGCCTCCTGAAACATATTTCCTGATCCTAGTTGGAAAGTGATCACCTAAACTAGGTGGGGGACCACACAGGTGATTTTTGTCGAAAAGTCTATTTTTAGACTATGTCTATTTTTATACATATGGAGCATGGTCTAGGAGTTGCGGGATGCTATTCTTGGATGATTGTTCAAGTTGGTAAAAATAGATGGACAGCTATTTTTAGACATACAGGTCGAAGTCTATTTTTAGACTGCCTGTCTAAAAATAGGTCAGTCAAATATTATTAGCTCTTAATAATATTTGGACTATAAACATTATCTTATTCTCTTGCAGCACTTCAGTTTGAGCTACAAATGTGGCACATGCAGCTGACAGAAGGAATTACGCTATTCCTAGGGTTTAGTTGAGCTATTGCATGGTTGACTTCAGTTAGAACTCATGTGGCAGAGTTTGGTGGAGTTGATGAGACAGTTGATGGAGTTGTGTTCGGTTTAACTTAGTTGAACTAGTTGTATTTAGTATAACTGATAAATACACTAGTGATGAGTGGTGTGAATTAAATATTATTTAATTCACTAATTATTAACTCATAAATCAACTAAAGAACACATCAGTTAACAACAGTGCATGGACAGTTCAGTGAAGACCAGTGGAAGAGATAGGTGAAAGAGCCGGTTTACTATCAGTTGTGACTATAGTTGTGCATGAGATTTGCACAATCATTGATTGAGATTGCCAATGAGGATTGCGCAGTTAAAGAGGGTGGGATTCGAACTTGGATCTCAAGGATTCTCATCTTGGATTGCGCAGTAGAGGCAGGCAAACAGTGGAGGAGTTTTGAACCCGTGACTTGTTCAAAACTGAGCTAGTTTGTGTGTAACCATTGGAGATAGTACTGAGTACTTGTGAGGAGTATTGTACTATGATTGTTACATGTTCTTGATCATTATAATATACAGATAGTAGGGGGTTTTCAGCTGTAGGCTTTCCCCGGTATACATACTGTGTTTATATGTGTTGAATTTATGTTTCTATGTGCGCATGCGAATGTTTTCAATAGCGCTTGTTGTTTTTAATTCCGCATGTTGATGATCAATGGTAGAAGAGGTTATGTGTTATGCATGAAGCTCAAATAGTGTGTAACCAGGATAATCTCAGTGAATAATTCAGCAAATTATTCAAATTTCTACATGGTATCAAAGAAAAATTGATCATCGGATCTATTACAATGATTACAATTATTTCGGTAGACAGAGTCTGTAACGGGCCAGGTAGCCTCTGGATCCATCCTTTCTCTGAAAGGTGATATATCCAGTAAATGCCCCTACAATCGATCTCTGTGCTAGAAATACTTTGTTCTCACAGATCGGAAGCGGTTGAGTTTTAAGCAGTTGAAATTCAAATTGCATAATTGTTTTCTTGGTGTCACAGGCGAAGATGTCTTTCGTCGGATTGCGATTGGAGTATGCCTTGGAAGGAAACTCGAATTATATTGCATGGAAAGATAGGATGGAGGCAGTTTTAGATGATAATGGGCTGTTGGAGTTCATAGAGAAAGAAGTTCCAAAGCCTACTTCTACGGATGCTGCTGTGATTGAAGCTTGGCAAAAGAAGACAGCAAGGTGTCGAAGGATTCTATTGGAGGGCATGAAGGATCACATAATATCCAGCCTGCGTGGTAAAGCTTCTCCATTCCTCATGTGGAAATCTTTGACAGAATTGTTCCAGAGCAAGAGTGACCAAAGGAAGTTGGCGCTCAAGGATAAACTCAGGAAAATAAAGATGGAGAAGAATGACACTATTCCGGTATACTTGACCAAGTTTGTCCACTGCAGGGATGAGCTTGGGAGTGTAGGAGTTAGTGTGGATGATGAGGAGCTGGTGAGCTTGGCTCTCCTCGGGCTTCCGAAAAGTTGGCATGCATATCAGGACAGTGTCAATGGTTGGGAAAATTTGCCAGGATGGGAAAGACTGTGGTCTGATCTTGTGCAAGAGGAGATCCGGCGGAGTACCAGAGATGGATCTTCATCAAAGATATCTGATGAAGAAGACTGCACTTTGGCTACCAAAGCAAGGAAGGGGAAGGGAAAGGAGAAGGCTTCTCAATCCGGTGCGGATGGTAAAAAGCGTGACATGTCCAAAGTGAAGTGTTTTCACTGTCACGATCATGGACATTACGCCACGAATTGTCCACAAAAGAAGAAGAACAAGCAGGCTGCTGGATCTGCAGCTGGTGAGGCTCTTGCCTCGCAATTTGAGCTGGACTTCTCATTGATCGCATGCATGGTGTCTAGTGCATTGGGATCGGGGTGGTATTTTTATAGTGGCGCTTCCTTTCACATGACGGGAGATGTGAATCTTTTCAGTGACTTGGTGGAGAAAGATCTCCAGTTGCATGTTGAGTTGGGTGACAATGGACGATACAATGCGACCGACATTGGTACCATAACCTTTCAGAGGGAGTCAGGTAAACTCATTCTTTTACAAGATGTATTGCATGTACCAGGTTTAACAAAGAATTTGATCTCAGTCACAATGTTAGAGGATAAAGGGTATGAAGTTGTCTTTAGAGAAGGGAAAGTTTTCCTTCGGCACAAGGCAACGGGACAAGTCAAGAAGGTTGGGATTCGGGCAAAGAATCTCTACAGACTTGAAGTAGATGGGATGTCTACTGAGCTTCCTACTGTTGGGAAGCAAGAGAAAGACATGCAACTGATGCTTGAGAGGGAGCAAGTTTTTCATGCAGGTGATAGTGAATCTCGGGATGTGGAGCAGCCAGAAGAGGGTCATGGAGTGGGAGAAACCACTCATGCAGAGAAATTTCATGCTAGATGGGCAGAGGGAGTGCATGCAGCTATACCACCAGGAGAGAGGTGGGGCGACATGCATGATTAATCCCAAGAGGAGATTTCTGGGCAGGATTCATGAGATGGTGTGGATCTCATGAGTTGAACCTGGCTACGAGGTGCCCACAGCGCAGCAGTAGCAGATCAGTTGGATTGATGCAGGCAGATCAAAGTGACAATGTCGGATACCGGGAGCGTGATCGTAGTTGACAAGAAGTGTGAGTGCATGGCAAGAGTTCAACAACAAGAAAGGGTTCCCGATGACATGTGTGCCAAATGGAAGCCTGAAGACTTATTAGAGATCGTTAGCACACACTGCAATTCCATTTGAGTTGGTTTGTTTACTCCCAATTCTGGAAGATGCAGAGCAAGATGCATGGAGTTGCATGGCGCTTGTGAAGGTTGCAGGGCGAATGCATGGAGTTTCATGTCGCATGCAATGACAGTCCTTTCTTGTTGAGAGGGAGTGTTGAAAATGGCAACAAGAAACAGTGAAGGAGGCCTCCTGAAACATCTTTCCCGATCCTAGTTGGAAAGTGATCACCTAAACTAGGTGGGGACCACACATGTGATTTTTGTCGAAAAGTTTATTTTTAGACTATGTCTATTTTTAGACATATGGAGCATGGTCTAGGAGTTGCGGGATGTTATTCTTGGATGATTGGTCAAGTTGGTAAAAATAGATGGACAACTATTTTTAGACATACAGGTCGAAGTCTATTTTTAGACTGCCTGTCTAAAAATAGGTCAGTCAAATATTATTAGCTCTTAATAATATTTGGACTATAAACATTATCTTATTCTCTTGCAGCACTTCAGTTTGAGCTACGGATGTGGCACATGCAGCTGAAAGAATGAATTACGCTATTCCTAGGGTTTAGTTGAGCTTTTGCATGGTTGAATTCAGTTAGAACTCATGTGGCAGAGTTTGGTGGAGTTGATGGATCAGTTGATGGAGTTGTGTTCGGTTTAACTTAGTTGAACTAGTTGTATTTAGTCTAACTGATAAATACACTAGTGATGAGTGGTGTGAATTAAATATTATTTAATTCACTAATTATTAACTCATAAATCAACTAAAGAACACATCAGTTAACAGCAGCGCATGGACATTTCAGTGAAGACCAGTGGAAGAGATAGGTGAAAGAGCTGGTTTACTATCAGTTGTGACTATAGTTGTGCATGAGATTTGCACAATCATTGATTGAGATTGCCAATGAGGATTGCGCAGTTAAAGAGGGAGGGATTCAAACTTGGATCTCAAGGATTCTTATCTTGGATTGCGCAGTAGAGGCAGGCAAACAGTGGAGGAGTTTTGAACCCATGACTTGTTCAAAACTGAGCTAGTTTGTGTGTAACTATTGGAGATAGTACTGAGTACTTGTGAGGAGTATTGTACTATGATTGTTACATGTTCTTGATCATTATAATATACAGATAGTAGGGGGTTTTCAGCTGTAGGCTTTCCCCGGTATACATACTGTGTTTATATGTGTTGAATTTATGTTTCTATGTGTGCATGCGAATGTTTTCAATACTGCTTGTTGTTTTTAATTCCGCATGTTGATGATCAATGGTAGAAGAGGTTATGTGTTATGCATGAAGCTCAAATAGTGTGTGACCAGGATAATCTCGGTGAATAATTCAGCAAATTGTTCAAATTTCTACAAGATTGGCGGACCAAAAGATGAGACAACATGAAACCACTTTCAGACCCTAGGATCTAGCCCTCCTGGGTCCAAAGAGGGATCTCTCTATGATTGTTAAAGGTAATGTCTTTGAAGGTCAAAGGTTTAAGATATTAGGCTAGTTATAGGCACAGGGTTTATTTGTTTGATTGTTTGTTTGGTTGCTAGTCATCAGGAAAGAAGGGTTCAATGTAAGACAAGGATGAGAAAAGAGGATTTAGGCAGAGGTGAATTATTCCAGGGAGCATTCAAAACCATTGGGAAATGGAGTTAGGAAAGGGTTTACTTGCTATTCAATGTGTAGGCTTTCAATTGGGCTAGTCATCTAAGACATTGGATCTTAAAGATGATAGTGTGGTATGGAATGGTAAGAGAGGAGGAAGCAATAAAGATTTAGAACACAAAGTTAAAGACCAAAGATCAGAGAGAGACTTTGAACTCTCAATGCTTCGGCCTCTAGCTTGAGGGATATTAGAAAGGTTCAATCAATTGAAAAGGATCCTAGTGAGATAGAAACGGGGTTCTAGACCTCCCAGTGTTCCCAATTCATTCAATTAAATCCTAACAAGAACATCTAATAACTGATTCATTTAATTCATACATCAGCTAGCAGGAAATAACATCCACTACACTGGTTAAATCAACTGAAATCAACTCTTAGATAACACATTTAGTAGAAAACATCAAAGGCAAGGAGAGCAGAAACATAGGGTACCTAACAAGGGTAAATCCTATGCCAGATTTCTGATGTGAGCCAGTAGAAATGAAATGAAACGGAATGTAAGTTAAACACAAATACAGAGATAGAAAAACATCACCGCTGCTTTAGATCAGGATCCAAAGAAATGTGCTTGTCATATTAAAAAGCAACACCATTCAAGTAAAACATTGCCAATAGCTGGATACTCAGTCAGAAAACATCTTCCTCAGCCTATCTTACAACTTTACACAAAGACTATGTCTAAGAAGAAACAGCTTGCAATTCTCTGATAACTGATCAACAACCTTTACAATGAGTTCCTTCACGAATTTATAGCTCAAGTGGAGCAGAGAAAGTAGGTGAAAACTAAATGCAGCATTAAAACTCAGGAAAGGAAGAGGGCCGAGGCCCATTCTATTTAAATTTTGTGCATTTATCCATGGCACTCTTTGGGTGAAAGAGTGGTCTTCTCCAGGCTTCCATTTACTCCGGGCATGTCTCTGAGTGTTACTTTGTTGCCAGTACCTAAATAGAATACAGTTGAATAAAAAGGGTAAATAAATGATGCTTAGGGTCTGCCATCTTGTGAATTAAATGCTCTAGTAGCATAGGGTGTTTTCAGAGTGTGGAAAATATCTCTAGAACATGGCATAGGATGAAGCTATGGCATCGTCCTTTATGAAAGAACCTTCTTTACGCTGATGTGAAAACCCATTAGTATTATTTTTTGTGTATGGACTTATAGTCCACATCGGGGTCTTGAACTAGTTCCTTTTCCCTTTCCAATCTTGGATTTAGACTAAATATCTCCATTTTCATGCCTTAAACTCTCTGCTGCTCCATTTCTGTCTCTGTTGGTGAAATCTGTTCTTTTTAATGGCTCTGGGGAGGTTTTACAGAGTTCAAACCCTGTCCTTTAATGCAAGTCCTATCATGGATCCTTCCCAGGCTTTCTTCGTGATCTCGGCCTCTGAAAAATGGTCCTTTCTGCGACTTTTTGCCGCTGTAATAAAGACTATGTAATCATGGCGGCTTTCACCATCTGATAACCCTGCAAAACATGAAAACATGTTAAGAAAAATCATGCATGGAGGTGGTGGATGCAACGGGGACAGCGAGAATGGCTGCAGACTGGTAAAACGGCAGAAGAGCGCGAGGTGACGGCAAAAATGCAGTGGGAGGCTTGCAAAATGGTGGCGCAGTATTTTAACGTAAAATATTAAAACCTGACCTTTGAATGCATATATGTACATGGATGGGCGAGAAATGCGATGAAACACGTGGAATGGGTGACGTGGCGGGACCGGTCAACGGCGGGACATGCAATAAAATCTGGTCCGTCTGATCTTAGGAGGAGATCGACGGCTGGGGACATGGCGAAGGGCGATTGAATCTGGACTGTCCGATCTCGGGAGGAGATCGACGGCTAAAAATGCATCGGAGGGTGATGGATGGTGGGCCAGGGGTACAGTTGCCTTGGGTTATCTTCCATGCATCTTCAGGGTGCGATGACCGTTCGATGGAGGGCTCTGGATCGGACGGCGTACGTGCATATCGCGCAGGGTTTTCTGCCAAACGATAATGCGCGATGGGGAGGTAGTTTTCAAACAGTACCGGTGCCACGCATCATGCGATGAGTGGAATCGCTCGCCAAACGAAAATTACCACCCACCCCTCATTGGCGGTGCGATAGAAACCGCCGGATTTTGAATAGTGTGCGGTTGTAGGGACCACCGAGCGGGTGAAAGGTTGACTGTTGATCTATGGGTAAATGAACGGTGGAGATGTGATGAACGATGAAAGGAGGTGGGGACCATGGCACGGTGCTGATCTGCGAAGACCATCCAATCTAAACAGATTGACGGCTAATAATGCGCCCGATACCGATTTGCAATAAGCACCTTTTGGATTAGCGTGTGGTTCTAGCGCCTAGATCACATGGGGGGAGACATTTTTAGGTGGCTGGCCGAAGGGGGCTAGGCCTGCATAATGTTAAAATGTGGGTTTTTCAACCTTTTCAATGCGATTTGAGGCCAGGAAAAGGATAACGGTAGATGGAAAAAGGGGATTTAAACCAGACAAAGTGTATTTGGGAGGTTTAAAGGGGATTTTGGGAGGATTTAGGGGATCAGAGGGGAATTCTACAAGGGGAAAACAAAGGTTAAAATGGGGCATTCTGCAAGGAACAAGGGGAAACTGTAGACTTTTCTTATAAGGTAGTCGACGGAAATTTATCAAAGGGAAAAAGACCTGAGAGGAATTCAAGGATGATGTGTCGCCCGGGGGAGATGCATTCCTTGAAGGCTCAAAATTTTAATTTGTTTGCTTGTCAGAATTTATAGAGGGCTAACGAGTCCAACCAATATGGAAAGCCTCCTGCTTCGTCTGCAACAGAGCCTCAAACCAATGTTTCCACAGAGTCTAGTTTGACATCGAATGTCCCTTTACAAATCCCTCAGCCACGTGCAGAGTTCCTTCCCAATATCCCCAAATGTCCATTATGTCGAACAGCTAATTCCTCCAAAGCCTCCAATAACTACAGCATAATAGATGACTTGGTACAATCTCTTGCTTCCATGTCAATGTTGGAAGTCCTCCAGTCGTGCCCTTCACAATGTAAAGCTCTATTATCTGCTTTGGGCATTTTGGATCCTTCAAATGATCATTTGATCATCTTTGATGTTGAAAAATCAGGAACATCCCCCCTTACCTTCCTCCATCGCCTTCCAAATACCATTCAAGATTCGGAATGCACATGTTTTGTGTTGTATCATTAATGAGGGCACATCCACCTGTGTGATTCCTACCTATGTTTGGAAGCAACTCAGATCACCGAAGTTAGTCCCATCCAAAATCACTTTGTGTGCTTGGAATGGTCACTCTTCTCATCCCCTTGGCATGTTCTGCAATTGTCCTGTCACTCTTGCGAGAAAGATTGTTTGTATTGACATTGAATTCATTGATGACCCCTTGGATTAAAACATCTGGTTGGGTTGTAGCTACACCTATGCGATGTCTTTTGTCATATCTGTGGTTCACCGTAAGATGTTCTTTCCTCACAATGGAAATATTGTCACCATAGTTCAGTTGACATATTATGAACTGAAGTCTCAACTCTCTCCTAAGTCTATCATCTCTTCGGTGGCCGATAAACAATCAATCGCACCTTTGACCAGTGTTTCACCCAGAGTCTATAAATATTCCACCTTACTTGGTGCTTTCCCTGGTCCCCCCCCTTTTGTCGCAGATCCCAGTTCGTCAAATGTTTGCATGATGAAATCATCTCGGACTAGCCATAAGCAGTCTGGTTCAACCATCCAACAGCCTAAGCCTATGCAACCTGTTGATGGTCACTCGATGGAGCCTGCAGGTCCTTCCTTCCAAGGCCCTTCCACTTCTATTGGTGTCTCTTCCACTCCTCTTCAACCAGAAATGGTTACCCCTAGCCTTAACCAGTTGCGAGCCATTCCGTCGGGCCATTACCCTTCCGATCAGATACTATTTTTAGCTCCCCCCTTCAAAGTATTTTCGGTCCCTGTTATGGCTACGTTGAGCCTTCCCAATTTGACCTCGGGGATCCCAATTTGGTACATTTATCCCAGAACATAAACCTTTCCTGATCAACTCAAACCTTGTACCGCTTTAACCCCAGTCCAACCAGTCGCTACGACTCCTACCTTTGCTTTAGTGCCTTAGCCACCTCAACAGGAATCTACTCCTGTTGTGAAAGAATCTGGTCAGGGGGGGAAATACAGAAAGGAGGAACTTAAGGATAAGGCTGCCCAAACAACTCCTGCTCCTCCTAAGCCTCCAAAGAAGTCACCTCTGTGCGCTTTGTGTGACTTTTTTGGGCATCCCACCCATAATTTTCCTGAGCTTCCTCATCTCAAACCTGTGGTCGATAGATCGTTTCATGAATCCGATATCCAATAGGTCCATGTTACCTTACCGAATTCAGCTAAGAAACTCAAATTATTGCACGCAAACCACCCTTGTGATTTGTTTGATCTTTATGGCCACTATTCTCACCATTTTCCCCATCTTGACAACTTTCGTGACATCCTTGAGGCTGTTTGCGAAATAGAGGCCGCTCGTAGTGAATCCTTTATCCCTCTACTTGTGCGTTCTGCTTTGGTAGAACTAGAGGAAATTTTCATACCTCCACCCGATTTCGAGATGACGGAAACTTCGGCCTATTATCCTCTATCTTTCATATTCCATGAGATCATTGGTAGAAAACCCCTCTGGGGAATTCCCTTCTGTTTCGACTTAACCTCCTTCAACGATCCTTTTGGGCTCAACGTCGGTAGATGTCTCATCTACAAGTTCTTAGTCCACCCTCTTTATCGATGTGTTTGTGAACCATATCTCTCATGATGATGCGTCAGGTAGCCCCACCACGTCATGTGGTCTTTCTTCTACCACTCCCCCCATATTTCGTTATGATGAAGACATTATGGAAGCAATGACCACCCTTGACTTTCCTTGGGATGATATGCACCATCGTGCATACTTCCTTCCATAGCAGTCCCTTGACCAATATGTTGTGGAGTCTAAATACTTCACCCTTGATGACAACGATCGGTTTATAAATGTAATATTCCTACTTAGCCTAATCTAAGAGGAATATACATTTTTGTTTCATTTTCTATTGCATGAATAAATAAATAAAGGAGGACATGTAAAACTCCTTAAAACCATAAATAAATCAATGCCCATGTGAACAGGGATAAATCTGGGCCATGTAAACAAAACACTTACAGGTGTGAATGGGTTTGAGCTATGAGACTGGGTCAACCTTGACCAAATCTATAGTGCAGTCTAGATGCAATGTACCTCATGTATGGACAACGCAGTTTTAGATGGAGGCTCCACATGTGAAAGGAGCTCATTCATTGAAGTGGTTTAGGGTTTGACAAGGTTTTCATCTTATAAAAGGAAGAGGAGAGAAGCATGAGAGGGTTGTTGATTATGTACATTTCTAAATATATGGTCTGGTTAGACATATGTAATTATTTGTTGTTTAGCTGAGAATAATGCTGCTTAGAATTGGGTGTTCATTTGCAGGAATCCCACCTCCTTCCTAGAGCAGCTCTTGGAGGAGCCCTGTTTGTCTTGTCCACTATCTAGAAATTGGTCAAGCTTCATCTTTCACTTACAGCGTTGATCCTGCTTAGGATTGGGTTGTCCTTGTGAGCTGCAACAACTTGAGGATAGATCTCTTCAGATCTATGCACCTCTAGCACCCCTTTTCACTGGGAAAGTCATCTATCCCATTGGAAAGAGTGTTCTAGACCTTGGGAGCTTTAGATCCAGATCTTGACATCAGGCCAAAGCATACTTAGAGTCTACATCGTAGTCCCTTTTGCAGTACTACGCTATTTTGAAGAGCATAATTTAAGGGAGTCCTGGCATCATATTGGAGGAGAGATCTCTAGTGATTGGTGTTTGGTCTCAACCTAGTCTCCTAAATTGGTTTGGTCTCAATCTAGTCTCCTAAAGTGAGTTCATTTAATTGTCAACCAGGATTTGTAAACTGCTGAAGTGAAATGTACCATATGTACCTAGGTGCTTGTTTCCTAGTGCGTTGTGTGTAGTGTTTTATGATGTTTTTGATCTTTTGGTGGTTTTATGTTCACAAGGAAAATGACTAGGAAGCTAGTGGAAAGAAGCTACTGGTTAAAAACAGAGTGAAGCCTAATTGGTTGATGACAAATGACAGATGCAATTGCAAATATTGAAACAGAATCAAATCTAAACTATGACTAAGCAGAAACAAAGCTTGATAATGACTTTTAAGCAAATTATTCAAAACATAAACTCAACTTGTCCAATTCTTTCATCAAAGGTATTTTGAGAGAGAGAGCTTGAGAAATGGTCAGCTAAGTATGCAAATTCTCCTAACTAAACAATTAAACAACTAGCTTATAATGATGCAACATTTTATCCATGATTAGAGATTTGTTGAAGCATATTTGGAGTAAAACATTGATACCATCATAAGATCTCTACTTTAAGACTAGTTCCTAACTCTATTCTGCAACTTAGTTTGATAGCACTACACTTCACTCAAAGGTTATAGATTTTTAAAATAGTCTTTTGAGGAAATGTTTGTTTGTGAGATGATAAGGAAGTTTCAGAAGTACTTCAGGCCTTAAAATGATATTGTCTTCTGTTCATATGGTTATGAATCAATTGTAGATTTTAGAACAAGAAGAGGTTTGTAAATAATGAAGGCTGTTTTGTTAAGTTTAACAACTGAAGTAATCTAATATACAGTGAATGACAACTGAATGTGGAGTGCAAATGCAATGAGTTAAGCTAAGACTGAACTTAAGATGTCACTAATCTAAAATAGTGCTGAACTAGCAAGTCATTATCAAACTCAAAACAAAATAACTGAGCATGAGTTAAGTGCAATTAAACTCCGGAGCATCCTAATTAAGCTATCATGCATTATTCTATGGAATTATACAGCCTGTTTGTCCATCATGATTGGTATTTTGGAAGAGTTTCTTAGAACAATCCTGACTATGTAATTGAGTGCAAATGCAAACATAAAGACTGAAAGCAATTAAAAACTAAGATATCATAGCTATCTCCCACTCATCATTATGATATTTTGGAAAAGCGTTTAAGAGAAAGAACAGCTATGGTACTTAGTGCAAACACACAACTGAAACATTCATTATCACGGTCATGCCTTGGACACCATAAGAATTTCTTGGAAGAGTTTCTTCTTGTGGAAGAGTGTTTAGAACAAGTGTAACTGTGATAGTGAACAACAGAAATTACAATTAAATCCTACAACACTATAGCCATTTCCCATTCATTATCATAATATTTTGGAAGAGTTCCTTCTTTTGGAAGAGTTTTTAGAACGAGTATAACTATAGTGGCTAATGAAAACAAATACGAATTCAAACTTCAAAAACGTAAAGGCAGCTAAGATACTTATCTAAATTACACAAATAAATCCGTACAGGAGGCAGGGGCCCTCTACCACCAGACGGAATCTAACTCCAAATCAAATCAACGCTTTCAAAGCAACACTGTCTTCTTCATTAAAAGAGAAATAACTTGAACAGAACAATCTGCGTCTTCAGAAATGTAGCACAAAATCTAAGCAAAATCCAGAGCAAAATCTAGCCTAGCTCTTGGTTTCCCAAGTGTTTTTATAACAAAATTTACATAACAGAACTTGCAACAATTCGAGGATCATTGTCTTTCCTTATCGAAATCACATTAGGACTCTTGAAGTGGCAGCGTAAAAAGGAAAAAGACATCTGGACTAAGATAGTCCTATTAGAAGTCAGCCTTCTTAAATGTGTTCCCACGTATCAAAACCATATCCAGAATTCGGTTTTTCCTTCATGGTGAGCAACGAACAATGTAGACATGACGTGGAATATACCCATATGTGGTTTTTCTTGAGAGGCCACCTGGAACATGCCTGAACGTGAAGACAACTGCAGAATTTCCGGTTAGCTACGGAATGTCTGCATTCTGCAGCTAGTTCCGGTCAAAATGCATTACAATGACAAAAATCACAAAACTTAGCAAGTCAGTCATGTTAATCATTCTAAAAGTAATTTTAACTAAATTCATTGATCAATTAGGTCTAGGATAACAATGGACGAAGGAAAATGAGGTAAAGTAAGATGAAAGAAAGCACAATCTTGAGGCTCAACAATCGGTTTCTTCCTTTCACCCTGCTCCTCCGTGGTGTTAGCTCCCTGTAATAAGAAAGATTGGAAAAGTGAGATCTTGGGGAGAAACATAATTTCAACCAACTTTAGTTCTAGGATCTAGCCCTCCTCAATCCGGAGAAGGATCTCTCCAATAAGTGCAAAGATGGATTTGTCTTTGAAGTTTGTGGTAATGATATTAAGCTAGTTATGAAGGCCAAGGGTTTTGTTTGTTTTTTGGATGGTTGAGCATGAATACTATTTTGAGGGGAAAGTTCTAAGTGCAAAGAGTTTCAAAGGTGAGAAGTTGCAAGTGGATAGAACAGCTAGGTTAAAAGATAGATATAACGCTGGTTTTTAGTCCATTGGGCTATGGAGTCATAACAGGGATTTAATTGAACAACAACATCAAGAGTGATCCAAGGGGCAAGTCATCTACATCACAAGATTATTGAGATTATAATGATGGAATGGGAACAATAAAGTGTTGGAGAGGTGGAAACTGATAATAATTTCACAAAGGATTTATAGTCAGTCCAAACAAGAAAAGCCTCTTAAGTAACTGTTTAAAACCAACCAAGTGCAGGGCTAACCATTGACCTCTTGGGAAAGTTTGTATTAAAGCAGCTTAATTGACAAACAATCCAGTAATCCACATAATTACCTTCAGAAAGTATGAAAACATATAAGAGAAGACAGAGTATAAACTTAAGATCAGATAAAGTACTTTTAAACCTAGTCTGCTTTCAGTCAACACCAAGGGAAACATTCAGAATCTGCCTTTGGAGAAAAGAAGCTAGAAACAGGGCAAACCATCACTTTTCTAGTCTAACTTTAATAAGCAAATAAGGAAAATAACTTTCAAGAAACAATGTTTAAAGCAAACAGTAGGACGAGGGAACTCCAGCATTCCTAACTGCTTAAACTGTATTAAATCATTCTTAAATAAACAAATTAGAGGAAAACATTGAGATAAAGCTTTCAGTTAGAGAAGGTTACTGATATACAGTAGGTCCTAACTCTATAAATGTTGTCCTTTATCAGAGAATAGTGAAAAATATGACATACATAGAAGGAAAACAATAACAAAGAAAGAAGCACTTCACCAGTGATATAGACCAGGATCCCAAGAAACAGCTTGTTTATTGATGTCAAACCAGTTACAGTACTCAGGTCCAATGTTTCAGTTCAACAATCATCTTCACTATCCAGCCTAACTAATCTATCACAAGCAGAGCTCCAAGGGCCAGTGAACACTATTTACAATCAGAAGTTTAAGCTCAAGTGTATTTCAAAGTTCTGCAACCAACCCCTCACTCATCTTCTGCAGTAGTATATATAGAAGAATGAGGAGGTGAGATCTGATAAAAGATCTCCAATTTACAATTAATACAGACTTAATGGCTTCTTGGCCTTTGAGGGGCTCAATGAAGAAACTTTCATACATATCCTCTGTATTAAATGATTTACATAAAGATTTAAGCTCGGTGGGAGCTTTTGTTGACCTTTGAGGCTCTGTGTGGCGTCGAAGTAACTCTGCAGATGTTTGTCATTAATTTCCTTGGCAGAGTTTCCTCTTTGGCTGCGTTTTGAGACAAATATCTGATCCTGATCAATAAATTCAGCCTCTGATTGAATACTTTGAGGCACAGGTGGCATCGTGGTAGCTAAAGGGATCAATTTGCCTCATTTGTGGCGGTGGAGGTTTTCCTGTCGATAAAACACTTCAAATCTTCTTTAAACTGTGTTTTACTTGGGGATTAGGCTTTTGATAATTGTTCTTAGCCGTGATCCCCGCAAAATCTGTCTTTTAATCCTCTGTTCTGATAAATTTTGGTCTTCGTCACTGATACTCTCTGACTGCGCTCGATTCATGGTTTTTGCTGATGTACAGGGCTGCGCAGGGGCGATATGGCATCAATGCCTAAAGAAACATTGATGAAACGTGAATCTCGATCCTGCGAAGGATTTTCTTTGCTGAATTGGGGGCGGGAGGATTGTCACTCTCCGCCTTTGAAATTTCCTGAGTTATGGCGAAAAAACCATACAAACCCTGCATAATACAAAAACTATTAGAAAATCCTGCATATATAGGTTTATTGCTGCGGAGGACATGTGGGGGAAGCGTGGCCGTTGGATGGCATCATCCAACGGTCAGGATTGATCGGGAGAAGTGATAGAGAAGGCGGAAGATTTGTTTAAATCAGAGCCGTCGATCGCACAAAGATCGACGGTCGGGAGCGGAAAATGGAAAGTCAAAACAAGAAATGTTGACTGGGCGACGGAAGTGGGCGATGAATTATGAACCGTCGATCTGCAGATCAGATCGACGGCGGAAATTAATTGGATGCTGCGCCGTAGCCCAGTTAACTGTCGGGCATCTTCGGTGAGCGATAGTCATTGGATGGCCCACCCCAGATCGGACGGTGGATGCCAATATCACGCGGGGTCCATGTCCGAATGTTAACGCACGATGGACAGCGGTTTTATGAACAGTGCCCAGGAAACGTGTCGGCCATCGTATGGAATCACTGCTGATCGGGAAAAAACCGCCATCGCCCAAAGGCGGTGCGATGAATACCGCGCGGTTTTTGGACAGGTGAGTGGAATGCGGGTACCACCGGGGAGACGGACTCCGCACCGTCCGATCTTCAGATCAGATCGATGGTGCGGAATGATTTAAAATTGGAACCGACGGAAATTTTATAAAATAATAAAACCGACGATTTTTTAATATAAACCAAGGTTTAAAATATTATTTACGAAGTGGCTTGGCGCCCGACTGCAGGACCTTTGGGTGTATGGAGGATAATACGACCGGGGTTTATGGAGGAAGGGGCTCAAGACTTAGCCCGAGGGGGCTTAAGTCCTAGCAGTAGCCACCTATAAATATTTGCTATACCAAAAGGTGGCTAAGACTATTTGAGCCTTCAAGGAAAAAATTTCATTACTAAAATCTATTGGCTCTTGAAGACTCTTAAAGGCCTCCTGCCTTTTCTCTGTCCAAAACTTCACTGATATTCCCATCTTACACTTAGAAATCCTGCTGATTTCCAAGCCAGATTACTGCTCCAAAGTCATCATTTTTCCCTTCTCCCAATCAAAACTAACCCTCATTTTCCCCTCCTCTTCTCCATAAAACTCCTCGATTCTCATGTTCCTTTTTCTCCCTTTCATGAAAATCCCCTTTCCATAGTTTGAAACTCATTTTTAAACTATATCGGAACCCTCATTTCCTTTGAAAAATGTTGAAAAATCATAAAAATACATTATTTTGATTTAAGCCCCTCGGGTTTAGTCTTAAGCCCCCTTCCTTCTAGAAACCTCAAGTCATATAACTCTCCAAGCGCCCAAAAGCCCGCGGTAGGGCAGTCATATTTTATATATATATCCCCCGAAAAACATTAAAACCTTTGTTTTAATTTAAAACTTGGGTTTTTAATTATTTTTCATTTATTCCGCCAGTTTCATTTCTGAACCGTTCCGCACTGTCGATCTGATCTGCAGATCGGATGGTGCGGAGTGCGTCTTTCCGTGGTCCCCATTGCTCGAAATCCGGTTGCCCAAAACCGGTGGTATCCATTGCACTGCCTTCAGGCAAAAGGTTGTTTTCCCCTGATGGCTAGCGATTCCATACACTTTCCACACGCATCCCGTGTACTATTTATAACCGCCGTCCATCTTCGAGTCATCGTGCATTAACTTTAGGACCGGGATGCCCGTTGATCTCTCCTTTATCCACACGTCAGATACGGGCGGAGCCATCCAACGGTGATCACTCGCCAAAGATGCCCAAACAAATTAAGCTCAACGAAGATGCCCACACGATTTAACTGGGCTACGACATAGCGGAAATCAATCTCGCCATTGATCGATATGCGGATACGTGATCCCATATTCCATCGCCCGATTTCCTCCGTTTGACTTTCAACCTCCGCTCCCGACCGTCGATCTCTGTGTGATCGACGACTCAGATTTAATCTTCTTCCGCCCATTCTATGGTCTCTCCCGATTAATCCTGACCGTTGGATGATGCCATCCAACGGCCACACTTCCTCCACGCGTCCTTTGAAGCAGTCAACCTATTTATGCAGGATTTTATGACATTTTTTGTATTTTTCAGGGTTTTAATCGATTTTCCGCTAAAATTGAGAAAATTCGAAAGGAGAGGGTGACGATCCTCCCGCTTTTGATTCACCAAGGGAAATCAGTCACAGGTGTTCAATTTCACGTTTCATCGGTGTTTATCCAAGCACTGATGCCACATGACCCCGCATGACCCTACACATCAGCAGAAAAATATGAAACCAACACAAGTAAAGAGTATCAGTGTCGAAGACCAGAATGCACCAGAACAGAGGATTAAGAGACAGATTTGTGGGGATTATATCTAAGATGTCTATCAAAGGCCTAATCCCTAAATTTAAACACAGTTTTAAGGAAAGATCAGAGTATTTTATCCGACAGAAAGCTCCACCGCCTTAGTTAAAGCAAATCAATTCTTCTCAGCTACCACAAAGACACCTATGCCTCAAAGAAATAAAATATAGGCCGAAGTTATTGCATGAAATCAGATATTCGCCTTCAAAACAGCCAGGTAGTTACTTCTGCAAGGAAATAGATGCAGAAATATCTGCAAAGTAACCCCGACATCACACAGAGCCTCAAAGGTCAACAAAAGCTCCCACAAAGCTTAATCTTCATGTAAAAAACATTTAATACAGAGGATATGTATGTAATTTTCTTCATTGAACCCCTTAAAGGCCTAGAAACCATTTAAGTCTGTATTAATTGTAATTGAGATATTTTATCAGATCTCACCTCCTCATCTTTCTATATATACTTCTTCAAAAGATGAGTGAGGGGTTGGTTGGTTGTTGTTTGATCACAAGCTGTAATATTGAAACTCTCTAAAATCAATACATAGTCCTTTAAGGGATTGAAGAACAGGTGAAGTCTTGGAGATCTTGATGATGTTGTTGCATGTTTGTTCCTGAGAAGGCTCTATCATTGGATCCATGAGCTTGGCTGTTGGTGAAGTATTCTGAATTGTCTTATGTTTTCCCCCTGTTTTCATTATGTTCCACAATTTCTTAATACAGTAGGATAGAAAGTATTAGGCTAAGAAATGACTCCTGGAAGCACCTTAGACCTGTTCATCCTTCACTGTTTTATGTTTTCTTCTGCTGAAGTATTTTAGAGGCTTTAATTTTTCTCTTTAGTCTTCATGCTTGTTTATTTCCTTAATAGTTTGGACAGTTGGTTTCAGCGTGATTTATGGTTCTCCCTGCTTGTTTGTTGCCACTTAGAAACTATTATTGAAGTCTCCCTTGGAATTTCTTTGCTTATAGTGAATCAGAGAGGTATGTTTTGATCTTGCCCTTTGTTCTCACTTAAACAGTTGGCTTAAAGGTCGTTATAATTATGATCATATATGTTTTTAGGTGTTCCCTCTTCTATGACTGTGATTATCAGTAAATCTTATATGTTTTCTAAAGTCCTTTAGAATAAAATCTTTGAGGAAATAGGGTGTTCCCCGAATATTAGATTTTACTTTGAAAGTTGTTTTGAAATCATTGTTTGCTTAAAGGTGTGATTTGTGGAATTTATGGTTAGCCCTGTCTATCAAAGAACTCTTTATTGTTTCAAGTTATGCTTTCAAATTCCCTTTGTTGAGAATTAAAACTCTCTTTCCAAATCATTAATGTTCATTCCATTCCAAAAACAAAAGGATCCTGTGGCCAAGTTAGATTTGCCCTTTGATATCCCATATCCTTTGATAAGTGTGTTATGACCTATTTTTGACTCCATTGCCCAATGAAACAGATATTTTACTGTCCTATATATCTTTCCTAGACCTTTTATGTTCTGCTGTATCAATTCAATCCAACCAAACAAACAAACAAATACTTGCACTTAATAACTAGTCTAAAATCAATACTATAAGCTCACAAGATAAACCTTAGCAATTTTTTTTTTGAGAGATCCCTCTCTGAGAATAGGAGGACTAGATCTTGTAACTCTAAAGATTGGTTCTGATGTTGCCTTGTCTTTTGATTTTCCAAACTATCAAAACATAGGACACCAACATAATGGCGATCATGGTGGGTCCCTGAGTAAAATCTGCAAAACAAAACACTCGCTGTCTAAATATAACATAAGTAACCTTCTTCAAGCACTACCAAGCAATGGTAGTCATGATAGGTCCTTTTGAATCAGTGAAAAACTAAGTAACCCTTAGTATTCTCATAAAGCCCTGTCAAACCTTGAAGTTTTCAGTTACTAAGCCATAAGAGTAAACTCTGTACGTTTTGACACCCTAGCTAAGTGTTAAATCAGAATTAGAACACTCTCCTAACCTATAAGACCAAATTAACTCAAGAAAACCCAAAAAATTTCAGTTTGGCTTCATAATAAACTTGGTGGTGGACCATAAGACCTTTTACCTCCAAAAGAGCTAAAAATTCCCACCTGGCGACTCCACAACCCTAAAAAATAGACCTTAAGACTCCACTGGGAAGACCCCAAGTCTTGATAAGCATCATATAAACTCAGCTAGAAGGTTTTAAGATTGAAATCTTCTTTCTTCCGAAAAGATTAGTTAGCCTCTTAAATATTGTCATATTTGGTTAAACTCTCTTTCTAACCAGGTCTGAAAAACATAGCATAGTGGCTCCTAAAAAGGTTCACATCCAAACCCAGATCCACCTAAGATAGTTGATAACCCAGAAAAAATCCTTTGGAAGTCTCCTAGGATTAAATTATCAACTGTTTTCAGATCACCCTTGAGAGTTAATTCAGTTCCCAAAAATCTTGCAGCTCTACAACAATCACAATCTGACTTAGTAAATCCATTTATAACTAGGTCATTTGATGATATAACTCAGCTAGACTCTAAATTTTCACTCTCATCCCCTGAAACAAGTGAGCATCCTGGTAATAGAGAAACCACACCTCCTGACTTAATTTTCCTTCACAACTTAGGTGTCTCTCATCCAAGATCAGCTCAACAATCTATTCCTGGTCCATCCACTTCTGCCCACCCTTCATCCACTGTTCAAACCACTACACCTCAGCCCACTGTTCCTGTTATAAATCCGCCGCCACCAACTATCATGGCAGCATGGTATGCTCCCCTAGTCCTTCCTGTACCATTAGTTAATCTTCCACATGACTATCAGTCCAAAATTCCATTGTATGATGCCAACAATGCTACAACCGCATCACAACATGTAGATAAAATGAATTACTACTTTGATAGAAATGAAATCGATGATGATTCTGTCAAGCTTAGGTTATTTGCTCAGAGTTTAGGGGGAGAAGTAAGAAAATGGTTCAAAGGTCTAGCCCCCCATAGTATTAATGATCTCCAAGGCTTCCATTAAACGTTCCTAAACAAATGGGAAGTAAAGAAAAACCCTCTCCAAGTCCTTTCTGACTACAAGAACCTCCATAGAAATACTGGGGAAAGTGTGCAAGCTTACTGCACTAGGTTCAATAGTGTGTATAAGGCACTTTCCCCAGAACTAAAACCTCCACAGGGCTTAGCTTTAAATAAATTTCCTGAAGGGTTTGACTCTGACATGACCTATCAGCTGAGAGAAAGAAATTTTGCAACTTTGGAAGATATGCAACAGGGTGCTCTTTCTGTGGAAGTCAACTTGATGGAGAAGAGAGAAAGAATGAAAACTGAGAAGAGAGTGTCTTTTAGAGAAGAGTCCACTCCTTCTACTTCAAGCTCAAAAATGGAGAGGATGTTGGAAGAAATGATGAAAGAGATGAGCATAATTAAGAAAGCACAAGCAAATCAAAATCAAACTTCTCCTCGAAATAGAAATCAGAATTATAGAAGAGAAAACAATCAAGACAAACAGAACGAGAATGACCAACAGCTTAGACCTCCCTTCCAACAAAACTATGTGGATCAATATGAGGAAGATAGGGAGTTGGAAAGGTTGGAAGAATCTCATGTAAACTTGATTGGGTCAGACAGCGGAGATGATGTTTTCCTCACTGAGGAAGAACAAGGATTCTTCTCTGATGACCAAAATACAAACACCTACGAAGACTCTGATGAGTATAGATTGGGTTTTGAAAATGAAATTATGGAAGTGCATAAACAATACGATCTTAGGAGCAAAAGGAATGCAGATAACTTAAAAGATAAGAATGCTAGCACTGTTGTCATGAAAAACGCAGAAAACCAGCCCAAAAAGACAGCAGAGAAAACCAACATTTCGACTAAAAAACCAGATTCAAACAAAGACAAAGATGTCCAGCCAAATGTTGAACAGAGTACACCTAGCACTTCAGCTAGTGTTCCTAATAAAATTATCCCAATTACCATTCCAAACAAGGTTCAGCAAATCAAAGTTGCTGAAAAGAATTCAATTGAAAAAACAGATGTAAATACAAACAAGTCAATTATTCCTTTCAGCCTTGAGGGAGAGATTGCCAAAATAAAAATCACCATCCCCCTAGCTGAACTAGTAACCCAAGAGGTGTACAAAAACCAAGTTTTGAAAGATTTGAACTTAGGAAGTGATACAGACACTTTAAACTTGACAGATGAAAAACCTGAGTTGTTGTTTGGTCCAGAAGTTGAAGGAAAATATCAAGAAGGGGCTGTCCCTCCCTTCTATGTTAGCTTGAACATACATGAGAAAATTTTACACAATGCCATATTAGATTCGGGAGCTTCACACAATCTGATGCCCAAGGTGGTAATGGAGAGCTTAGGCTTAGAGATTACTAAACCATACAAAGATTTGTATTCTTTTGACTCAAGCCGAGTCAAATGTTTGGGTTTAATCAAAGATTTATGTGTTACTTTAGCTCAGATCCCTGCTAAGAGTCTAGTTATGGATATATTTGTAGCTGACATTCCCCCTAAGTATGGCATGCTCTTATCAAGATCTTGGTGAGCCAAACTTCAGGGAAGCCTTCAAATGGACATGTCTTATGCCACCATCCCTGTTTTCAACCAAAACAGAAGACTATACAGGGAATCTCACATGAAGTACATGGTGAGCAACATAGACAGACCAAACAATTCTCCAATCTATTCTATTCAATCAAGTTTAGATTCCTTTATCTTATATAACGAATATGACATTACCCAACAAGATAAAGAAAACATAGACCCAATCAGTTCACCACAACAATCCAATCTTCCCTTTGATCAAATTCAAAACATTGACAATCAACAACAACAAGAAAATGAAAATAAGGATAGCATAATTTGGAAAATAAATTTTGATGGATCTTGTAATAAAACAAGTGCAGGAGCAGGTGTGTGAATTCAAAATACAAAACAGAGTTTTTCATATAAATTGGATTTCCCATGCACTAACAATATGGCTAAGTATGAAACACTTCTCCTAGGCTTACAATTGCTTAAACAGTTAAAAGCCCAAAGGATATCAATCTTATGAGATTCTGAACTTATCATAAAACAAATCAAAGGAGAACACTCAGCTAAAAATCCAAGACTTAGGGAATATCGAAACACTGCCCTTGATCTATTGAAAACCTTTGAAAAATATGAACTTATTTTCATTCCAAGAGAATTAAATCATCTAGCAAATGAACTCGCTTTCAATGCCAGCAATTGTCAAACACCTGAAATAAGTCAACAACTTAGTGTAAAAGTAAAACACAGACCTGTTGTGCCTGATAACGAAGATCATGGCAGGTGTTTGACTCTGACAAACACATAGATGATTTCTTAAAGTCAGAAAATGATTTTACCATACCAACATCAGAATCTCGCCGTAATCAGAACTGCCCATATATTGAAGAAATCCCAGAAGCTGAAATAACACACTTTGCTGATATAAGTCATTATGAGAATACGTTTGAAGCAGAGTCAATTGACAACGTGGAACAAAGAGACCTGGAAGTTTTAGAATGTAAGGAAGGTTCAATTCTAAGAGGTCTCTCGCCTTTGGAACACCTTTTCGACTTTAATGATGTAGCCAAAGAACCAAAAATGGAGCCTGTAGAAACAAACGTAGAAGAACACAACATAGGCTCCCTAACAGAACCCAAGATGGTTAAATTGTCTAACACTCTTCCAACTCACATAAAATCTCGATACATTGATCTGTTTAAAGAGTTTAAAGATGTTTTTGCCTGGGCATATACAGATCTGAAGTCTTACGATACCAGCATCATTCAGCACAAGATTCCCTTGAAGGAAAATCAAAAGCCCTTCAAACAAAAACTGAGGAGAATAAACCCACTTTTATTACCTTTAGTTAGAGCTGAAATTGAAAAGATGCATGATGCTGGCATTATAGTACCTGTTAGGTTTTCAGAATGGGTATCAAACTTAGTTTCTGTTAGGAAAAAGACAGGGGAGATCAGACTCTGTATCGATTTCAGAAACCTAAACAGAGCATCCCTAAAAGACAACTACCCATTGCCCAAAATGGATCATATACTTCAGAGGGTATTTGGGTCAAAAATGATATCACTCTTAGATGGGTTCTCAAGTTACAACCAGGTGTTAGTGCTCCCAAGTGATCAAATCAAAACTGCTTTTACCACACCTTGGGGCACCTTCATGTATGTCAAAATGCCTTTCGGGTTAATGAATGCAGGGGCCACCTTCCAAAGGGCCATGGACATAGCCTTTTCTGAAGATATTGGCTATTTCATAATTATTTACCTTGATGACATAACTGTCTTTTCAAAAACTGATGAAGAACATTTGATTCACTTAAGAAAAGTTTTTGAGAAGTGTAGGAAATTTGGCTTGTCATTGAATCCCAAGAAAACACTCTTTGGTCTCCAAGAAGGTAAACTTCTTGGCCATATAATTTCAGAAGAGGGAATCAAAATAGACCCTACAAGGATAGATGGCATATTGCAGATCAACCATCCAAGGAGCCTCAAAGAATTGCAATCTTTCATCGGAAAGATTAATTTTCTAAGGAAGTTTATTCCTAATCTTGTTGAGCTATTAAAAAACATTACAAACATGCTTAAGAAAAATGTCGGTGTAAAATGGACTTTACCAGCTAAACAATCATTCGAGCTGGTCAAACAAGCTCTTACTCAAGCACCAGTCCTGATTAGTCCAGATTTTACCAAATATTTTTACATCTTTTCCTTTGCATCTGAACATACAATAGCTGCAGTTTTACTTCAAAAGAATGATTTGGGGCAAGAACAACCAATATCTTTCTTTAGTAGGGCCTTAAGAGATGCTCCTCTCAAATATAATATCATGGAGAAGCAAGCCTTAGCATTGGTGAAAGCATTGAAAGACTTTAGGGTCTATATTTTACACTCTCACATAATTTCTTTTGTTCCGCATACTGTTGTCAAGGACATTCTAAGTCAAGACTCTGATGGTAAAAGGGGAAAATGGATTGCAACTATTCTTGAATATGACTTAGAAATTAGGCCCACCAAACTAGTTAAAGGGCAAGGATTAGCAAAACTTATGGCTGAGTCTAACTTCCAAGCACTAGACATAAATATGGTAGATGTGTTGGAAGAAATAGAGGAATCTGATGCTCCTTTTATTGAAGAAACATTTATGAATTCTCCTTGGTATGCTGACATTATTTATGTGCTTTTATATTTAAATGCCCCTCCTTCTTTGTCTAAAACCAAAGCCAGATTTTTGAAACAAAAGGCTTTGAGTTTTTGCATATTAGATGGGGTATTATATTGGAAAAATGTTGTTGGAATTTTGCTTAAATGTTTTCTTGAAGATGATGCAGGAAATATCATGCATGAATTGCATGATGGAGAATGTGGAGGTCACCTCTACTGGAAGGCCACATCAAACAAAATTCTTAGATCTGGTTACTATTGGCCTACCTTTTTCCCAGACACTCAAAAGTTGGTCATGTCTTGCCATAAGTGTCAAATCTTTGATGGCAAAAGAAAACGTATTCCCTTACCTTTACATCCTATCATAGTTGAGGCACCTTTTCAACAATGGGGTTTAGACTTCATTGGGGAAATTCACCCATCCTCCTCAGCTCAGCATAAATGGATCCTCACCGCTACTGACTTCTTCACCAAATGGATAGAAGCTATACCATCCAGGAATTCTAATGACTCTATCATTATCAAGTTTCTTGAAACCAATATACTATCCAGATTCGGTTGCCCCAGAAAAATCATAGCAGACGATGCTGCTACTTTTAAATCTAAGAAGATGGTTGATTTCTGTCACAAATACCACATAACCTTGGGCCATTCCACTGCTTATTATCCCCAAGGGAATGGATTAGCTAAATCTTCCAACAAGAGTCTCATCAATATAATCAAAAAGTTGTTGGAACAAAATCAGAAATCATGGCACAGTAAATTCGTTCATGCCTTATGGGCTGATAGGTTGACTACAAAGAAATCAATAAACATGTCCCCCTATCAGTTATTTTATGGCATGGATGCAGTCTTTCCCACCTCATTGGGAGTGTCGGTCATGAAGCTTCTTCAAGAAGTGTAGATTGAAGAGAATGATATGCATAGAAGAATCAACCAGACAATCCATTTACAGCAAACCAGAGAGGAAGTCTATGAAATAACACAGTTAGTCCAAGAGAATATGAAGAAGCTATTTGATAAAAGGACTAAGGCAAACAATTTCCAAGTTGGAAATGTTGTTCTTAAGTGGGATTCAAGAAGAGAAGAGAAGGGAAAACATGGTAAGTTTGAGAATTTGTGGAAAGGGCCCTATATTATTCATGCTGAGAGGGGTCACAATACATTTTTCTTGAAGGAAATGAATGGAGAATATCTGTATGGAGGTCCTTTCAATGGCAGGATGCTCAAGCATTACTTCTGCCAAGAATCCTAAGTTTCAAAGAATTTTATTTTTTATAAATATCATAGTCTAATCATTGCATTCGAAGTTAGAAAAAATCAAAAATACAAAAACAATGAAAAGAAAGAAAAGAAGGCAAATTATGAAAACAAGAAAGGTATAGCCCCATACCAAAAAAGAGAAAAAGAAAAAAAAGAGAAACAAATCTGAAAGTGTGCAAGCTTAAATGCCTCCTAAAGAACACACACTTCTAGTTATTCATTGTCTAATCTTGAATAATTAGCTTTAAATTTTATGGCCCCGATAGGACCAGGTCGATTTGCCAAACTATTTAATGCTCTTGGCTTATCATTAGATATATTAGGATAGAAATGAAAGGTTCAAACATATTCAAAACACAGACCTCGGTTTGAAAGAGGAGATGACTGAAATATGTTTTATTTCGAGTCTAAAAGATGTAAAAATTTGGTTCAAATCGGCTCAAAATCTGAATTGAGAGAAAAAGGAAAGACAACTCAATAAGAGTCAAATGGGAAATTTCATTAGAAAAGAGGAAGGAAATGTTTTCAAATTTCAAATCTGCAGCCTTCCATTTTTATTTATTTTTTGCAAAATAATGTCTATGTGCGACTTGTTTTCATACCATATTTCATGCCATAGATCACGGCAAGTCAAACAACTTAATCTTGACTTGACTGTTTTTAAATTTATATTTTAGAAATTTAGAGAATGAAAATCTGTTGGACAGTTTAATCCCAACATATGGTAGATTAGGTAGAGAATCATTTGAACTCAACTGTTTAATCTGAGTTTAGGAAGAAATAAGGAGTAGAAATAGATTAGGTTTCTTGCTTTCAAAAGAATAAAATGTTGTGAAAAGAGTTTTCCAGTCCAAGTGCACTCTGATGAAGAAAAAATGTTAGATCAGTAGGATTGGGTAGGTAGACAGTTGTATTGATGAGGATCCATTGCTTTTATGGCTGCTAATATGTTTCAGAGCACATTATCTACAGAAAGAAAGGCAACCCAATGGATTAGGCAACTGATCAGCCTCCCAGAGAACATTAAAGGATCAGGCACAGGTCAGCCTCCCAGAGAATGAAGGTCTGAAAGTTCTTGATGCCTTCAAGAAGGCACCATCCCCAAGTGGAGCCACTGTTAGCCACCTATAATATTTGTTATACCAAAAGGTGGCTAAATCTGATTTGAACCTTCAAGGAACAAAATTTCATTTCTAAAATTTGTTGGCTCTTGAAGACTCTTGAAGGCCTCCTGCCTTTTCCTCTGTTCAAAGCTACACTGATATTTGCTTCCTAAAAGATTCTGAAGTTCTGCCAGTTTCCAAGGCAAAGTACTACTGCAAGCTTCTTTTTCCCTTTCCATCTCTTCAAAAAATAACCTCTTTTTCTACCGCTTCATTTCCCATGAAAACCCCTCATTTTTAAGTTTCTCCCCTTTCCACTTCATAAAAACCCTTGATAAGGTTTTAAGACTCTCTCTTAGCCTTATCGGAACCCTCATTTCCTTTGAAAAAGCGTTGAAAAATCATAAAAATGCATTGTTTTGACTTAATCCCCTCGGGTTTAGTCTTAAGCCCCCTTCCTTCTAGAAACCTCCGGTCATATAACTCTCCAAGCGCCCAAAGGCCCCGCAGCTGGGCACCTAATCATATTTTATATATCCGCCCACGAAAAACATTAAAACCTTTGTTTTAAATTAAAAACTTGGGTTTTTAATTATTTTTCGTTTATTCCGCCAGATTCATTTTTGAACCGTTCTGCACCGTCAATCTGATCTGCAGATCGGACGGTGCGGAGTGCGTCTTTCTGTGGTCCCCACCGCCCGAAAGCCGGTTGCCCAAAACCGGCGGTATCCATCGCACCGCCTTTGGGCAAAAGGTTGTTTTCCCCCGATGGCCAGCGATTCCATACACCTGCCGCCACGCGTCCCGTGTACTATTTGCAAAACCACTGTCCATCCGCCATCCATCGCACATTAATGTTTGGACCTAGATGCCAGCGATATCGCTGTCCACCGTCTGATCTGGGGTGGGCCATCCAACGGTGATCACTCGCCGAAGATGCCCGACAATTAACGAAGTTTCCCATGCAATAACTGGGCTACGACACGACGGAAAATCAATCTCCCCCGTCGATATGATCTGCAGATCGACGGTCCATATTCCATTGCCCGATTTCCTCCGTTTGACTTTCAACCTTCGCTCCCGACCGTCGATCTCTGCGCAATCGACGGCTCAGATTCAATCTTCTTCCGCCCGTTCTATGTCTCTCCCGATTAATCCCGATCATTGGATGATGCCATCCAACGGCCACGCTTCCTCCACACGTCCTTTGAAGCAGTCAACCTATTTATGCAGGATTTTATGACATTTTTTGTATTTTGCAGGGTTTTAAGCAATTTTCCGCTAAAATTGAGAAAATTCGAAAGGAGAGGGTGACGATCCTCCGGCTTTTGATTCACCAAGGGAAATCAGTCACAGGTGTTCAATTTCACGTTTCATCGGTGTTTATCCAAGCACTGATGCCACATGACCCTGCGTGACCCTGCACATCAACAAAAAATATGAAACCAACACAAGTAAAGAGTATCAGTGTCGAGGACCAGAATGCACCAGAACAGAGGATTAAGAGACAGATTTGTGGGGATTATATCTAAGATGTCTATCAAAGGCCTAATCCCTGAATTTAAACACATTTTTAAGGAAAGATCAGAGTATTTTATCCGACAGAAAGCTCCACCGCCTTAGTTAAAGAAAATCAATTCTTCTCAGCTACCACAAAGACACATGTGCCTCAAAAAAATCAAATACAGGCCGAAGTTATTGCATGAAATCAGATATTCGCCTTCAACACAGCCAGGTAGTTACTTCTGCAAGGAAATAGATGCAAAAATATCTGCAAAGTAACCCCAACATCACACAGAGCCTCAAAGGTCAACAAAAGATCCCACAAAGCTTAATCTTCATGTAAAAAACATTTAATACAGAGGATATGTATGTAATTTTCTTCATTGAACCCCTCAAAGGCCTAGAAACCATTTAAGTCTGTATTAATTGTAATTGAGATATTTTATCAAATCTCACCTCCTCATCTTTCTATATATACTTCTTCAGAAGATGAGTGAGGGGTTGGTTGGTTGTTGCTTGATCACAAGCTGTAATATTGAAGCTCTCTGAAATCAATACATAGTCCTTTGAAGTTGAAGAACAAATTGAAGTCTTGGAGGTCTTGATGATGTTGTTGCATGTTTGTTCCTGAGAAGGCTCTATCACTGGATTCATGAGCTTGGCTGTTGGTGAAGTATTCTGAACTGTTACATGTTTTTCCCTGTTTCCATTATGTTCCATAATTTCTCACTACAGTAGGATAGAAAATATTAGGCTAAGAAATGACTCCTGGAAGCACCTTAGACCTGTTCATCCTTCACTGTTTTATGTTTTCTTCTGCTGAAGTATTTTATAGGCTTTAATCTTTCTCTTTAGTCTTCATGCTTGTTTATTTCCTTAATAGTTTGAACAGTTGGTTTCAGCATGATTTATGGTTCTCCCTGCTTGTCTGCTGCCACTTAAAAATTGTTATTGAAGTCTCCCTTTGAAGTTCTTTTCTTACAGTGAATCAAAGAGGTCTGTTTTGATCTTGCCCTTTGTCCTCACTTAAACAGTTGGCTTAAAGGTCGTTATAATTATGATCATAGATGTTTTTAGGTGTTCCCTCTTCTATGACTGTGATTATCAGTAAATCTTATATGTTTTCTAAAGTCCTTTAGAATAAAATATTTGAGGAAATAGGGTGTTCCCCGAATCTTATATTTTACTTTGAAAGTTGTTTTGAAATCATTGTTTTCTTAAAGGTGTGATTTTTAGAATTTATGGTTAGCCCTGTCTATCAAAGAACTCTTTATTGTTTCAAATTATGCTTTCAAATTCCCTTTGTTGAGAATTAAAACTCTCTTTCCAAATCATTAATGTTCATTCCATTCC